>JABUQX010018770.1:90000-92500 GCA_015478945.1 Trachelipus rathkii
TGTGTACAATCATCATAGCCAGTCCGTTTAACCTGTCGTCTTCCATGACTTCGCAGCCAAGTCTTGATCATTAGCAGAGTTACTGAAAGAGTGTTCTACTGTACTGGTGGTACATGGTTGGGCGAGTAGTATCATTATCAAAGCCTTTTTCGTCGACGGAAAGAAAGGTTCAGTCTCCTTTAAAACTTGGGAGACAACAAGATCTTTTAGTTCTTCACTATTCAGTTTCTTGTCCTTCCAAATTTTGTACCAAAGTTCTAGCTCTTCTTCTATGCCTTCTAAGTGGTAAAAACTATAAAATGAAGCTGTCTTTTCCTTTAACTCATCGATTGTTATGAGTAGCATGTGGAAAGGATGTAGATATGTCAATGCATAAGCAGGTGTATTTTCAGTAGAAAACCGTAATTCCAAAGAAGAAGTTATAAAATCCAGATTACGGAGTTATTAAGGATCTTCTTCAGAACTCCGTGGGATTTGTTGCTGGATGGTTGCTGCGATACTGCTGCCTACCAAAAATCCGTGCTATATTCAGATCAAGTCCCAGTTGCTCGGCGATTTTATTAGCTTCTTTTAACACTTCATCGATGATTTTTTTTCTTCACCTTTCCGATGGCTCCTAACCATTTCCACAATATGTTGAATGTGCTGCGAGGTTTTGACGATATCCAAGGTCTTAGATTGGAAAGCATTTACAACTGGCTCTAACATCGCAGAGTATTTCGCGATCAATATCATAGCCATGATGAATGACTACTTACATGCCGCTGAATGCAACTGAAAAGCGCTTTTTCTTGTGGCGGTATTTCCTTCAATGGAAAGGATTTTTAATGCTTGCATCAGTCGTACAAATGTGCCTCCTTAAAACACTCTGACATGACTTGTGTTGTTCAGACCATCTGGTCTGGCATAGGCTTGGGATGTTTGGCATTAATTTTTTTCTCAAGACCGACTCGCGAAAAAACGTAATAATGTCCTTTATAGTTCCCACAGTATTGCGGATTTCTGGTATTGTGTTCAAATCATTTACTACTAGATTTTGTTTGTGTGAAGAGCAATGAAAGAGCAATGCTTTTTTATACTTTTTCCTCAATATGGGCTTGGACACCTCCTTCTTTGCCAGACATCTTAGAACAGCCATCGAAACCCAAGGCCCACTCATTTCTCGCGGATCCAGTTTTCGGGACTGACAAAATCGTCAATGGCTTTCGCAATGTTTTTGCGTCAAGCGCTTTTCAGTTCTACAAAGCCAATAAATTCCCCTTTGACTTCATCGGACTCTTTGTCGAAATAACGCAACACTATGGAAATTGTTCCTTTCCAGAAATATCAGCCGTTTCATCTGCTAGTAAGCTATTCGTGCATGCTTCCTTTACCTTATAAACCATGCTTCCTTTTTAGTAGTACCACATAGAGAAATGATTTCATTCTGAATCTGAACTGATTGTTATGTGGCATTTTTCTTCTCTTTTTCAAAATGCTTTTTCATTAATTGATATTCCGCATCTATTCGTAAGCGGCAACAAATCTTGCAACATTCCCTCATCATGATGCTTACCCCGAAGCGGTAAATCGCGCGTACAAGAAAATGTCACACATGAAATTATTCAGGATAAAAAAAAATTATTTTCTTCCATGATTTTCTTAGAATGCTGGTTAATTTGGATGTCTACCGGCACGTCCTGTAGGAACAATCTTGCAGCTTCAACAGCAGTTTTATGAAACTCTGTGTTTGTATGTCCCTTACAAACCGCATGAACATCTTTATATTTAGTGAAAGGTCTTAGTGTTAAGGAGCCTAGGACCCCCTCTGAACGAACTTTTATTTGGTGGAAATAAAATACAAAACTTGCAAAATGCTCCCTTTAGGCGCCTGGAGTATGTCAGCCAAGGTGAATATGTCTCCAACCATTCATAATTGAATTTCCTCTTTAAGTGGGTAGCATCTTCCAAAAAAAAAAAAAAAATTAATAAAACGGGTTTCTTTTTAAGGTTGGAACCAACAGTCTTTCAGTAACTGTTTCTTTTTCTCAGTCGAAATCATAGATGAATGTCCAACGTATCTACCAATGTCATTTTCGTGACTGTCATCTACTGAAACGCTAGCTCCGAAATCTGGACCCATATCTTGACTCATCGAGGTGCTGGGCCTGGGTGTGGGTTCTTCATCATGCGAAATATGCGAAGTAGGAGGGATTGCTTCTTGTGTAGTCTTAGTTGAATTATTGGTATGTTCTTTCGTTTTCACCGCTACCATTTCCAATTTTATCTGAGTTCTTCCTTTTTCAAATTTACTGCAAAACATATATATATATATATATTATATATATAATATATATATATATATATATATATTATATATATTAATATATATTATATATATATATATATTATTTATAGTATATATAAGTATATGTAATCTCTGCCACATATGGTCATAGGCTAATAATTTTACTAGGATTCAAAGATGTTAACAGAAAAAATTAAAAGTATAGCAAACTAT
>JABUQX010018770.1:107500-117500 GCA_015478945.1 Trachelipus rathkii
GAAACATTTTGAACTAATGCAACATATAAAAAAGACACTTTTAACTAAAATATTTTCACACAAATTCACAACCTCTTTCTTATTATTTAAATTATTATTATTAAATTAATTATTATTATTATTTTAACTATAATACAAAATTTAGATTTATGAATAACTAATAGAAAACGTAGAGGCATTTTGAACTAATAAAAAATTTAAAGAGAAATTTTTAGGATAAAGTTTGTTTGGGGACTAAATAGTTTCGGAAGATTTTTAACATAAAAATCTAGAGACATTTTAAACTAATGCAACATATAAAGACACTTTTAAGTTAGTTTTAACTAAAATATTTTCACACAAATTCACAACCTCTTTCTTTTCCCCTTCAAATTTTGTTTAACATAATCTGACATTTATTTATGTCAAAATAAATAATAAAGAACTTTACACTCACTTAGCAACTCGATTGCATAAAGCAAGGCATTTTTCCTCAACCTAAAACTCCTTTTATCCTACTCCCCAATGCAATTACAAGAGGTTTTTGAGCTCGCTTCCTATTCAAGCTGTTTTGCACAAGGATTTTATAACTTGTCTTCCTTTACAAGATTTGAAATTAAATACTTTTATGAGGACAAGGATGATGCTCTGGAAAAGAATTAGAGTGATGTAAAGTTCTACTCCTAAGAAAGAAATTAGACAGAGAGAGAGAGAGAGAGAGAGAGAGAGAGAGAGAGAGAGAGAGAGAGAGAGGAGAGAAGAGAGAGAGAGAGAGAGAGAGAGAGAGAGAGAGAGAGAGAGAATAGATTGATTTAACATTACTAATAGAAAGAGATTGCATACAGAGAGAAAGACAGAGACAGATATACAGACATACAGACACACAGGCAGACAGACAGACAGACAGACAGACAGACAGACAGACAGACAGTGGGCTTGAAAAGGAAGCGATTGATGCAATATTGCTCCTAGAAAGATATTGTAGAGAGGGAGACAGACGGACAGACAGACAGACAGGCAGGTTGAGAAAGAAGAGATTGATGCAATATTGCTCCTAGAAAGATGTTGTAGAGAGAGAGAGAGAGAGAGAGAGAGAGAGAGAGAGAGAGAGAGAGAGAGAGAGAGAGAGAGAGAGAGAGGCTTACTTTATAAAGACATGGGTAACGTTGAGAATGCATTAATTTATTCATTATTAAAAGCTTTCAGTTAGGGTAGTCACAGTTTAAAAAGGAGTTTTATAATTTTGAGGCAATTTTAATTGAATTTACACACTAATAAATAATTAAAGTAAGTTCTATTATGAGAAAACGGATTACTCATTATTTTTATATAAATATTAATTAATTTATTTATTTATTTATTTATTAATTTTTATTTTTATTTATTTAATAATTTAGTTAGATAATTAGTTATTTATGAAATATTTTTTTTATTTTTAATTAATTTAATTATTTTTATCTATTTACTATTTATTTTTTTTGGTTTATATATTTATTGACAATTAATTTAATAAAACTTTATAATTAATTGATGCATATAATAATAGTTACACTATAAATATTTAATTATATATATATATATAATATATATATATATATATATATATATATATACAGGGTGATTCAAAACCTCTGCGACAAACTCGGAGGGCTGATAGAGCAAACGATAAGGAACATTTATTTGTTAAATAACCTATGTTTGTAATGACGCTTCGTTTTCAAAGTATACGGACGCATGAAGGTTACACTAGTTTATTTGTTGTGTGACGGTCGCATGAGAGGTTTCGACGCATTTAGGTTACTCAATCTAATGTGTTTGTGCGTGCATGCGTACATGTGTGTACGCTTAGCGTCCTTCGGAAACACGTGGCAGTACCTTTACCTTGCCCAATTCATCGTTGATCCAGTACAGTGTAGGCAGTGATTAAATAATGGATCACTACACTCTTCCTGAGTTAACCGACATGATAATGTGTTACGGGGCGGCGAACGGAAATGGACGAAGAGCGCACCTCATGTACCGGGAACGGTTTCCACAAAGAAATCACCCCCACACACAATGTTTGCTCGCCTTCATCAGCGCCTTCCAGATAATGGGACCCTTCGTCCCTGGTGCATTGGTGGAAAACCGCTTAATACGAGGACTCCTGCGTTTGAAGAAGAGGTGCTTGAGAGAGTCGCAAACGACCCGTCGACTAGCACACGCGCCATTGCCCATGCCATGGGTTCAAATCAGTCGTCTGTGGTTCAGGTCTTGCAAGAGCAAAGCCTCGATGCATACCACCTACGAAAGTAACAAGACTGGCCAAACGGACTTCGCATCCCGTAGTTGCGATTTGCCCGTGGTTCTACAACGGAGCATCGGATTAATCCTGCCTTATCCTGCCACATGTCTTGTTTACCGATGAGGCGTGCTTCACACGTGAGGGCTACTTCAAAGCAGAAACGGCCACATATGGGACGAGGACAATTTCCGCGACGCAATGTTCATCAGGTTCACAGGGCAAAATTTACCGTAAACATCTGGGGTTGAATTCTTGGGGATTATCTGCTGGGAACTGTTGTCATCATTCCACACCATTTGGATGGACCTGCGTACCTGCAACTACTCCAGAACACGCTTCCGCAGCTCATGAACGACATACCCCTTGCGACCCGAAGAGAAATGTGGTTCCAACATGATGGCGCTCCAGCGCACTTCGGCCACCAAGTACGGGCGCATCTGAACAGACAGAGTCTACACTGACAAATGGGTAGGGAGAGGGGGACCTGTTGCGTGGCCTGCAAGATCGCCCGAACTCACGCCCCTAGATTATTTCTTTGGGGGCATGCGAAGAGTGTTGTGTACATTAACCCAGTCAACACAAGAGAGAAACTGATTCAGCGGAAATATTCCACTGGTTTGATCAAACAGGACACAGTGACGGCATGTTTGATAGAAGTCCGATAGGCCAAATTGGCACGCGATGAACGAATGTAATCAGACGGAGCAGACAGCTTTGAATTACCTCCTGGTAATTTTCCCCAATAAATGATTTCATAACAAGCTACCATTGTTTGCTTTACAAACTCGCGTCAAAACCATACGTTGGATTAACAAAATATCCTTAATTGTTACCTCTATCAACCCTCGGAGTACACAGGTGTACGCAAGCACACATACATAACATTAGAAAAATACCCAAAAATCTCCGGTTACGAAGTTAACGACGCGTCAAACAACATCACGTGGTTTACCTTTACATCATCCGTAACTTTGAAAAGAAGCGTCATACAACATAGCTTATTAACAATAAATGTTTGCTCTCTTTCAGCCCTCCGAGTTTGTCGCAGAGGTTTTGAATCACCCTGTATATATATATAGTATATACATATATATATATATATATATATATATATATATATATATAATAGATTATATATATATATATAATATATATATATAAATATATATATATATATATATATATATAACCTCTTTGTTATACAGTTTCAAGATTTTCCCCCTCAACCATTTATATATATATAATATATAATATATATGATATATATATATATACATCTTTGTTATATGTTTTTATATATTCCCCTATATATATATATATATATATATATATATATATATATAATCATTATATATATATATATATATATATATATATATATAAATATATATATATATATTTATATATAATATATTTATATAATATATATATATATATATATATATATATATATATTATATATTTATATATATATATATATATATATTATATATATATTATATATATATATATCATATATATATTATATATATATATATATATATATATATATATATATAACCTCTTTGTTATAAGTTTCAAGATTTCCCCCTCTCATCCACTTTTACTTTGAAGGACTTTCCTTAAAATAGCCCAATTGAAAGTCTTGAAAGTCTTATATTACTTTCTTGTCAGAAACACTGAATTTAAAAGGCCGTTGTCAAAATTTAATTCCTGCATTCTGTTTTACTTTCTCCAAATTTAATCTACTTATTATTATATTTTTTTTTCAAGTTCAACTTCTTCCTAAACCTCTTCCTCTTCCCTTTACTCCTTCTGCTTTTCCTCTTACTCTTCTATCTTTTCCTTCTCTTCATCATTCTTCAGCATTCTCCCTAAAGCCTCTTATTATTTTTTAATGAAAGGAAAAGTTTTTTTTTGAAAAATTTATATCTCTTATTTGGATGACTCGCAGATGCTCAATTAGGAATTTTTTTTATCAATAATTTTTAATTTCTCTGTTTTCATATATTTTTTATTCTCTTTCTTCTATATCATAGTTTTTTTCTTCTTCTTCTTCTTCTTCTTCTTCTTCTTCTTCTTCTTCTTCTTCTTCTTCTTCTTCTTCTTTTCCTTTTTTTCTTTTTCTCTTTCTTCTTCTTCTTCTTCTTCTTCTTCTTCTTCTTCTTCTTCTTCTTCTTCTTCTCTTCTTCTTCTTCTTCTTCTTCTTCTTCTTCTTTCTCTTCTCTTCTCTTCTTCTTCTTCTTCTTCTTCTTCTTCTTCTTCTTCTTCTTCTTCTTCTTCTTCTTCTTCTTCTTCTTCTTCTTCTTCTTCTTCTTCTTCTTCTTCTTCTTCTTTGATGTTCACCGCATAGAACATATCTGTTCTAAGATGGTGATCTAATCGATCACACCGAGTAGGAAAAATAATCCAAAAACAAAATTTCTGATACTTGTAGCACTATGATATTTGATGCTTAGAAACATTTCTGTTCTGAGTAAGCAAACTCATAAGTCACATTGACAGTAGACACATCCAACACAAACAAAAATACTTAACAGACTATGATGTTTGTTGCTTAGAAGCAGATCTACTCTAAGTGAGCAAACTCATATGTTACATTGGAATAGGTAAAACAAATAAATAGGTATACATAATTTAAAAATACTTAACAGATTTGTTTTAAAACAGTGGACACATCCAACTAGTTAAATAAACAAAAATACTTGTAGGCTGGTCTTGAGTGGACTGTAAAGTCTTTGCTATTCGGTGTTCTGTAGCTCTATAGTTCTATAGTTCTGTAGTTCTGTAGTTCTTCTTCTTCATCTTCTTCTTCTTCTTTCTTCTTCTTCTTCTCTTCTTCTTCTTCTTCTTCTTCTTCTTCTTCTTCTTCTTCTTCTTCTTCTTCTTCTTCTTCTTTCTTCTCTTCTTCTTCTTCTTCTTCTTCTTCTTCTTCTTCTTTTCCTTTTTCTTTTTCTTTTTCTTTTTCTTTTTCTTTTTCTTTTTCTTTTTCTTTTTCTTCTTCTTCTTCTTCTTCTTCTTCTTCTTCTTCTTCTTCTTCTTTCTTCTTTCTTTCTTCTCTTCTTCTTTTCTCTTCTTCTTCTTCTTCTTCTTCTTCTTCTTCTTCTTCTTCTTCCTTCTTCTTCTTCTTTGATGCTCACCTCATAGAACATATCTGTTCTAAGACGGTGATCTAATCGATCACACTGAGTAGGAAAAATAATCCTAAAACAAAATTTCTGACACTTGTAGCACTATGATGTTTGATGCTTAGAAACAGATCTGTTCTGAGTGAGCAAACTCATATGTCACATTGACAATAGACACATCCAACACAAACAAAAATACTTAACAGACTATGATGTTTGTTGCTTAGAAGCAGATCTACTCTAAGTGAGCAAACTCATATGTTACATTGAAATAGGTAAAATAAATAAATAGGTATACTTATTTAAAAAATACAAAACAGATTTGTTTTAAAACAGTGGACACATCCAACTAGTTAAATAAACAAAAATACTTAACAGACTAGCCTTGAGTGGACTGTAAAATCTTTGCTAGTTGTAATTCTGTAGTTCTTCTTCCTCTTCTTTTTCTTTTTCTTTTTCTTCTTTTTCTTCTTTTTCTTCTTTTTCTTTTTTTTCTTCTTCTTCTTCTTCTTCTTCTTCTCTTCTTCTTCTTCTTCTTTTCTTCTTCTTCTTCTTCTTCTTCTTCTTCTTCTTCTTCTTCTTCTTCTTCTTCTTCTTCTTCTTCTTCTTCTTCTTCTTCTTCTTCTTCTTCTTCTTCGAAGTGTACTTGAGTCTTGGTTCTAAGACATATTTTTATACTGCTTAAATAATGATATATAAACCCCAATTTAAATCTACTTTCTATTAACTTGTAGAAAATATTTTTTTCTACTTATTTTTTCATTTGTACTTTAGCATAGCTTATGTGATAAAGATTCGAACTTATGCAGCGAAGGTTTATCTTTTGATTCCTAGAAAAAAAAAAACTAGAAAATTTCTCATTATATATTAGGGGCAAATTTTAGAGACATATTTAACTGAATTTAAATCTCTTAGCCATTTTTTAAATTTGTCTTTCTAATCTTTCTTAAGAGAAATATTTTCTTTATAAATTTAACAACTTTTTTCCCCCTTCAAATATCTTTAGCCAATATTTGGACATTTACTATATGTCATAAAAACAATGGAAGTATTTTGCAACTTAAATTTAATCTCAATTGTTTGAGCAAGACGAATTCTTTTCAACCGAAGACAAAATTCTTACCCTACGCCCCATGTAATTACACGCCTCTTTTGATGTTTCTTCCTATTCAAACTGTTTTGCGCAAAGATTTTGTAACTTGCCCTTCTTCACAAGATTAGAAATTAAATACTTTTATGAGGACGAGGATGATGCTGAGAAAGAAGGTGATACTCCTGGAGAGAAATAGAGGGAAAGAAAGAATCAGTGATGCAATAATTCTACTCATAGAAAGAGGTTGTGAAGAGAGAGAGAGAGAGAGAGAGAGAGAGAGAGAGAGAGAGAGAGAGAGAGAGAGAGAGAGAGAGAGAGAGAGGAGGAGAGCATACAACTTATAAAGAAGGGGGAAAAGAGAGGAAAGAGAGAGAAAGAAGAAATTGATGCAATATTACTCCTAGAAAGAGATTACATACGTACAGAGAAAGAGAGAGAGAGCGAGAGAGAGAGAGAGAGAGAGAGAGAGAGAGAGAGAGAGAGAGAGAGAGAGAGAGAGAGAGAAGAGAGAGAAGAGAGAGAGAGATGAGAGTTGAGATTAGGGAGTTTTATGAGTCAACATTTTCTTAAAGACTAATTCTAACGTAGGGAATACGTTAATTTGTTCATTATCAAGAGCCTTTAGTCAGGGTAGTCAAAGTTTAAAAGGGAAATTTATAATTTTGAGAAAATTTTAATTTCATCTGACACTATATTTAAAGTTTGCTTTATTAGGAGTAGATATGGAGTTCTGTTTATTTGCCTTTATATTAAATAATTATTATTTATTTATTTATTTTATTTTTTATTTATTTATTTATTTATTAATTTACTTATTTCCTTATCACCCTATTTAATTTTTTGTATTTGAAAATTTTAACCCCATTTTTTTCGAGTACTTTTTTACTTATTTTTTTAAACCATTAAATACGTTTTTAATTTAAATAATTTATTTATTTATTTATTTAATTTATTGACTTTTTTTTATTTAGTTATTAATTTGATTTTTTTTATTTATTAATTATATTTTATTTATTTCTTAATTTATTCATTTATATAACTTTTATTTATTTAATTACAATTTACAAAATACTTTATTTACTTAATTGTAATCTAAAAGGATTCTTTATTAATTTTAAGTTTCTTAATTCTGTTATTTCACATATATATGGGTTAATGACCAAGACTCGCTCTTGGTCCCCTTATAAATCTTAATTAAGGCCCTATCAATCTGCCGGTTTTCAAATGAGAGATGTATCTAATTATTTCTTTATTTAAATCAGTGAACGAGATTTACAGGAAATGTCTTTACACAATGAATAATAGGTAATGTAAGCACCTTTAAATCGTAGAGATTAACAATATATAATCGCGTAATCACTACTTAATTATAATGGCACAGACCTTTATAAGTGTATACAGGAAACCTGCAAATGACCTCTCACAATGCTGTATACCTGTTGTGTCACGCATGCTTATGACTCACATGATTTCCCTAATTATGACCCCTGTCCATCTTGGTGACCTTGGAGGATGGGAGAAATGACTGTTCCACAATCACACGTGAGGCGTGAGATTGTGGTGTTTCACAGGTATTTCTCCACACCCAGCTTCTGAGGGATAGAAACATGCGTAAGGAAAGAGTAGAGAAAAGAAACGGAAGCTCTAATTAGTGAGAGAGTGAGAAGAAAATTTTTATAAAATATTCAGACTCGTGTAATGACTTTTTTAACTACAGAAGTAGTCCTCGTCATGATATAGCTCTATTTCTCAATATTTTTTCCAATTTTCTACCACCTTTTCTTATCGGTCTCTGTTGTTTCTCGTTTCAAACTTTTTTCTTCAAAGTCGCACTCTCAAATGCGAAAATAATCTTTCTTTTTTTCATTTGTTTGTACCCGAAACCTTGCCGGTAATTTTTGCTTTACTAATCCCGTAATTTTCAAATACGTCAAAGATCCATCATTTCACACCTGTAAATCTTCCTTCGAGTCGAAAAGCTTAAAATGATATTCCTCTTCTTCCTTCTTCAGTTTTATCCGCTCTGTTTTGGTTCCTCATTCGAAGGTCGTTGTCATGGTAACCGAGCTGTACGTCTGGAGTACGAGAGCTGTTTTGGTTGTTTCCCACCAGAGGGCGTTCCTTGGCGGCGGACAGGAAGATTTGGTTTCGTTTTTGAATGAACGATTGTTCTCGTAAATAGAGGGAGTCTTGCCTTTCGGTGGGCATTTTTCGTGGATGGAGAAACCTTTTCTCTCTCTTTTTTTTTTATTTTTTTTATTTATTTTTTTTGAGTGGGTTTACACTTTTAATATTTTTCTGATTATTTTAATATTAAGAGAAAGATTTAGACTACGATAGTAAGTTTTGAAAAGAAAGGAGTGGTCTTATAACTAGCATGCGCAATATATTAGAGTAGGTATTATAAATTTTATAATAAGCTTTCGCGCTATACAGTTCAGAATTGGCATTTGTTTCTACGCTAATGCGCGCGCAGCTTGCTGTTACATGAACATGTGTATAGTTGGAGCATGTCCCGTCCTTTGGGCTACTTTGCTTTGACAAAAGGGTTGTTTACAACTTTTATTACTTTTTGACATATGACTCAGAGACTAATACATTTTATACACTTGTGGCATGAAATAATTTGTTACCAAAATTGAAAATTTTCTTTATAAAAGTCAATAAGTTTTAATAAATATTAATATACCATTTCAAGTTTCTTTTTCTACCGTCAGAGTATTTGTACCATATGGTCACTTTCTCCGAACTTTAAATTTTTGAAAAGTCATTAAAATAAAGTACATTTTAATTTCATCAAACACATCGTTCAACCGAAGAAAGTTTCAAATTTTTAATAAGATCATAAGCATTCCTGATAATAGTTATTTGTAATGGTTAGCTACTGATGGAAAAGATGATATTTAATTATATGTTGATAAAATATTTAAAAAGATTTAAAATTTTGGAAGCGTGGTAACTCAGCCTCTTCTTATCATGATGTCGTTCCGATATCTATAGTGCGAAAGCACTAAATTGTTCGGAATCATTTATTCATGACTCAGATCTTCCGCATGACTTTGTTTCCACAAATTTCCTCTTTTATTTAAAATATTTTATTGATGTTATTAGATCACAACGTAGGTAGTCTCGGGCTATAAATTTTCCCAAACCGATTCGGTTAATCAGGATCGTCGGGACCTTTCCAAATGTATTTACATTCGATATTGGCCGACCTTTTTAGCTGCGTTGGCTAAGCGGTTCGTCTTGGGTAGCACTGAGAATCCCGTTTACGATAAATAAATTCATTTTTTTTCAAAGAAATATTTTGATATTAAGGTTTTAAATATTTTATCAATACCTTTTATAAATCATTAATTGAATTATTAACTAAACTGTGATGAAGCTTTCTTTAAGAATTACTATTTCATTTATTTTGTTTTGTACTAAATAATCATTCGTTGTAGCTTGCATATTTATTTTATATGGCGATAAGTGGCAACTCAAAGGTTGGAGTTATTTGCCGTTAGAAATTTA
>JABUQX010018770.1:122500-125000 GCA_015478945.1 Trachelipus rathkii
ATATTTATATAAATATAATATAATTTTTTTATTATATAATATATATATATATATATATATATATATATATATATATTATATATATATATATATATATATATATATATATATATATATATATATAATATATATATATATATATATAACATATATATATATATATATATATATATATATTATATATATAATATATATATATATATATATACACTATAAATAATATATGTATATTATATATATATATATATATATATATAATATACTATATCTATTTTCTCATGCAAAAAAAAAGACTTTTTTGTACTTTTTGTCTTTTATCGTTTACAAAGCTGTTGTCCCTTCTTATCTTATCTGAAGAGTAACGAACAATAAGAGTCGTAATTTATGAGGAAGAAAAAAAGGAAAAAAAAGACGTCTTCTTTTTAACAATAAATGGGATAACGTTATCTGTGAGATAACTCTCATCTCGATTTTTATTATTCAGACTTTTTGGAATGTTTTATATTTAGTTTTAGCATCTCTCTCTCTCTCTCTCTCTCTCTCTCTCTCTCTATATATATATATATATATATATATATATATATATTTTTTTATATTATATAATAATATAATATTTATATAGTATATAGATATAATATAAATATAATGTATATATAGAAATGTATATATATATATATATATATATAATATATTTATATATATATATATATATATATATATATATATATATATATATATATATATATATATATATATAGTATTTTTGATTCTGCACATCAATATTTTAGCTCTTAAAACGTAATAAAGGTAATAGTTACAATTAAATGTACTTGGAGAAAACCTTTCCAGATTCGAAGTTTACAATGTTGGCACTTTAACATCATTTTTGTATTGAATTGTATATATTGATTCATATTAATATATTGACATAAAGAATTCTCGCGAAGTTAATTGTCTTCCACATTAGGGATTGTAACCATATAAAATTTTAGTAAATAATTAATTAACTGGATATCCCACATCTAGTCATTTTATAAAATAGTCTCCTTGCAATTTATATAATCTCTCTCTCTCTCTCTCTCTCTCTCTCTCTCTCTCTCTCTCTCTCTCTCTCTCTCTCTCTCTCTCTCTCTCTCTCTCTCTCTCTCTCTCTCTCTCTAATTCTTTCTTCTATGGCAATTGGTTATTAATTTGGACATGGAACTTAAAACATTATATTTTGTCTTGGCTTATATTTAAACATTAATATATATAATATATATAGCATATATAATATTATATTAATATGGTAATTACAATGTAGATATATATGTGTATCCAGAAGATACTATATATTATATATATATGTATACATATTTGATAATAAACTTCCACATAACTACATCAATTAAATACAACTGAAAAATATTATAAAATTTCAAACAAATATATATATATAACATATACAATATATTAAATATATATATATATATTATATATATAGATACATATATAAATATATATATATATGTATTATATATATTATATATAAAATATTCTATATCTTTTCACCTATCTACATTTTATGTTTTTCGATTTAAAAATGATACAGGTATTCTAGGAATAATAATAATAATAATAATAAAAATAAAATAATAATAATAATTAATAATAATAATTATAATAAAATAATAATAATAATAATATAATAATAATAATAATAATAATAATAATAATAATTAATACAACTTATTATATATAATATAATATATAAATATATATATAATATATATATATATATAATATATATATATATATATATATATATATATATATATATATATATATATATATATATATATATAGTATATAATATATATATAAGCTATTTCCGTTTCACGTACCAGGCCATATCTTGTTAAAAATGGGTTTAGATTATTATAATATATATATATATATATATATATATATATAATATATATATATATATATTATAATTATCTACATTCTTAAAATAAAATATAATTTTTATAAGTAAAATTTATATTATATATATATATATATATATATTTCAAATAGAATTTTATTTTCTTAATAATACAAAACGAAAGTTTTGGTATATTATGTACAATGTTTTATTATTTTGGCATTTTTTTTATATTTAAAAGGTTAGGGGAGCATGTTAGGTTGTTTAGTTTAATCTTGGTTCGGGCAGGTTAGGTTAGGTTAGGTTAAGTTAGGTTAGATTGATTATTTAGGATTAGGTTGTCAAGTTTAGTTAAATTATGTTAGGTTAGGTTAAGTTAGGTTGGATTGATTATTTAAGATTAGGTCGTCAAGTTTGGTAAAATTAGGTTAATCAAAAAAAAAACAAAAAAAACGAAATATATTAAAAAATATATATTTCTTTTTTTATTGAAAATTATCTAATATTAATTCAATTGAAAAAATATAAAAAACTAAAAAAAAAATCTTTCTAAAGCCGTTTTCTATTTTGCATTTGTGCTAACGCTCGATAAGA
>JABUQX010018770.1:135000-137500 GCA_015478945.1 Trachelipus rathkii
TTTAAAGAATTGAATTTCACAAGGTTAGACGACCCCACCCGCAAATTCTATCTAGCAGCGAGAATAGAATCGAAAGATTAAGACGAGAGGTAATTTAGAAGTAAAAGATGGAGCAGAATTGAAATGAGTTGGAGAATGAAGGGTCGTCGAGTCATCGGTATGTGAGTGGATAGAGTTAGATGCAGCAGAAGACTATTAATGAAAAGTGGTAAAGCCTAAAGTGTAGATGAGACGAAACCCCTAGTGAACCTGGCAGTAATTGCTGACGAAAAAGAAGAAGAAGTCGTCTCCATCAACCATAGCCGATGTTTAGTGACTTGAAAGAAAGCTAGACATAAGTAAGCAAAGAGAAGGAGGAAAGGAGGGGAGCTTGGAGAGCAATGATGCGTGCGATACCCGGTCAAATGCTTTTGAAATGTCAAGCGCCACTACGCAAGTCTCCACGTAGTTCCTAAGAGCGGAAACCATAAATCGGTTAAATAGAAATATATCGCCAGTAGACCTTGAACACCAAAAGCCGTACTAGCGGGATCGGAAAGAAGAGAATGAGATTCAGATGGTCTAAGAAGTGAGAGTTGAGAAGGGTTTCAAAGATCTTAGATAGAATACAAGTGAGAGCTATAGGGCGATAGTTAGAAGGATCAGAGCGGCTTCCTTTTTTCGGAATAGGTTGGATATGTGTGCTTCCAACACTGAGGGAATTGGTATTAAGACATAGAGAATATAGTTGAACGAGGGGTGGTGTCAGCACGTAAGCACATACCCTCAAAACTCGGGCTTTTTCCAACCCTGTGTTTCTAAACTGGATAATAACCGAGTAAATATAATTTTGAGCCATTGAGAGAGCTGTTTAGAAATTTTTTAAAAAAACGTTTATCTCTTATCGAAATCGAATCTAATACAATTTAAAATCTAAGGAAATATTTTTTTTTTATAAACTCGTAAATTGGGTTAACGGTTAACGGATGTGGTAAATTTTAACTTAATAGACCGTTAATTTTTCGAAATTGAACGCGAAAGCGTTAAAGTTAGCCCGAAAATCTAACGAGTTAATTAACGATTAACGCTTAACGCGTTAATGCCCACCTTGTATATATATATATATATATATATATATATATGTGATGTTGGCTAGCGGTATGGGTCTGGTTATATATATATATATATATATATATATATATATATATATATATATATATATAAAATATTACAACAATATTTTATAACTAGAGGTGCTTCAGTTTATATATATATAAGGTTATTATTGGGCGCGTTATTATATATAGTGTATATATATGTGTGTGTTGTAGTTGTGTTTTTTATATATATATATATATATATATATATATATATATATATATATATATATATATACATATATATATAACAATATTTTATATATATATATATATATATATATATATATTATATATATATATATATATATATATATATATATATATTATATATATATATATATATATATATATATATATATATATATATATATATATATTATCAAACAAACCACACTTAATAACCAAGCTTCGTGCAAACTTATTTCATTACTTTCTAGTTTCTAACAATATTCAAAGTATTTGAAAAATTAATCTTCTTTAGAATTTATCCCTTTATTCCTTTATGATACTGACATTATGATTTTCTACAATAGTAATCTACTATCACTTTAATAGCCGGAACTAACCCAGCACCATTCTCATGGGTTTAAACAAACTCCACTTCCTCACGACGCAACACGACATAAAAAGAATTTTTCGTACAGCCCGTCGCAGGAGTTACGATAGGTTAGGTTAGGTTAAGTTAGGTTAAGTTAAGTTTTGTTTTTTTTTTTTTTTTTTTTTTAACAAATATCGACCATTTAACCTATCGATCATATTCCCTGTCGACCATTTGACAACAACAGACAACAACAACAACAACATCAACATCAACAACAACAACAACAACAACAACAACAACAACAACAACAACAACATTTGACAACAATAGACAAGAACAAGGCATTTGATACAGTGCCTAGTCATATTATAATAAACAAAGTCTTAAACTCAGACTTAACCATCAAAGACCAAAAAAAAATTCCTATCAGATCTCACAACTAGAGTCACCGAAGGACATCACTCCTCCAGTTCATACAAATTATATAATGGAGTCTTCCCAGGGAGCCATTCTTTAACCAACACCTCTCCCTCATCTCACTTACTCTTCCATAAAATATAATATAAATATAAATATGCTATAAATATAAATATAAATATAAATATAAATATAAATATAAATATAAATATAAATATAAATATAAATATAAATATGACTATAAATAGCAACAAGCTCAAAATGCTTCTATATAAATATAGCATGCAGAGAACTGTAACAATATATATAAAGCAACTGGAATAATAGCTAAGAACAAACAAAAAGACTACATCGCGCAATCACCGGTGCGGTGCAATCACCTTCATCACGGGTGCGGTGCAAT
>JABUQX010018771.1:0-2500 GCA_015478945.1 Trachelipus rathkii
GAAAAAAAGTCACAAAATTTTAAAAGGACGAATAACGGAAATAGAATACACACGACTCACACAAAACCCACCCCACTCTAGAAATGCTAATAAATACGAAAAGAAATTGAGCAAATTTCGAAATTAATTTCAAGATTTAAAATATATAAAATGCTAAAAATGGTTTTTTTTATACCAAATGAATAAAAAAAAACACCTTTATTGTAAAACCTACATTAAGTTAAAAAAGTCAAAAGTATGCAAGTTGGATATATCCATTTACACAAACGTTTATTGATATGCAAAAATAAACTTTATTTACGCAATTCAAAAGATGGAAGAAATATTAAAAATAAATAAGTTAAAAAGTGTCACAAATGATTAATACTCCTGCCTTTTATTGAGAAGAAAACTTGGGATACCATTTCAAATCAAATTAGTAATTTTTCCTTCATTTTGCGTGATTTTAAATTTAAAACTAACTGTGTACATAAATTTAATTAATAATGTTTTTATTCAATTAATTGAATAAATTTTAACCTTCTTCATTTAATTTCATTACAATAACAATATATAATATTATTCATTTATAATATATATTATATATATATATATATATATATAATTATATATATTATATATATATATATATATATATATATATATATATATATAATATATATATAAAATAATATATATATATATATAAAATATAGGTAAAATTGAACCTTTCGTCTGACCTTCGATATCGACTATATCGAGTCTGGATATATATATATATATATATATTATATAATATATAATATATATATATATATAATATTATATATAATATTATAATATATATATATTATATTATATATATATATATATATATATAGATATATATTAAAAATAAATATATTAATATATATATATATAGTATATATATATATATAAGATATATCTAATATATACATGTATATATAATATATATATATATATATAATACAGATAAACACACCGCTCACGCACAGAGCCCTAATCTTGAGGAGGGGGTGTACTCAATTAACGGTCGAGCAGACAAGCCAGCCCAAGGAGAGAAAGCTCACATCTCCCCCCGACCAGTTGCGAACCTGGACCCTCGCTTTGTTGGGCGAGTGCTCTAACACTGAACTATCGGGGGCTTTTTTTATATAAATAAAAATTAATAAAAAAAAATACATATATATATATAATATATATATATATATATATTATATATAATATATATAATAATATTATATATATATATATATATATATATATATATTATATATATAATATATATATATATATATATATATATATATATATATATATAAATAAATGCATAAATACACACGCACATACGCATACATACACTCATATACATACTATTATTATCATCATAATATTATTATTAAATTGCTAAACACTATACTTTACTATTAATCAAATATTTATATATTTTAATAATAATATTATTATTCTGCACTGCACTATGTTTTAATATTAATATTGTTCTAGCTCTACACAATATTCACTCTATATTAATATCATAACCACTATCACGTATATAAAATTTTCATTAACATTTACACTGTATTATTATTATCATATCACCACAATCACTGTATTACTATTTAGTATGTTTGCAATAAATTTCACTAGTATATTAATATTAATTATTTACCAACTATTCACCAATTAAAAAAATTATCATTAACATTATTATTATTACATCAAGTTAAGATTATACTATTAGTATGTTAAACGATATATCACCACCATTCGCGGAAAGATAAATGTGATAGAAGGGGTTTCAGCTTTTCGCACCAGGGGAAAGAGAATGGGAAAAGTTACTTCATATGACACGACGATAACTTGGGAAACGCAACCCACATTCTACAAATTTGGTATTTTAAATGTTTTCCTTATAATTTTATTTTTGTAATTTAATAAATTAATTATCCAAATATAGCCAAAAAAAATTATTTCAAAATTTTGCTGCTCCTCTAACTCTGAGAACAAATGGGAAATAAAATTTAAATGTTGTAAAATTTTATTTTTAAAGCCAAAATCGTATTTTCGAATTTCCTTGAAGTTTGAGCCACCATGAATATTCAAAATGCTTATCTTTCTTTATATATAGTATATTATATACTATATAATTATATTTATATATATATATATATATATATATATATATTATAATACTAATATATATTATATATAATATATAGTATATATATTATATATATATATATATATATATAATATATATATATATATATATAAAATATATATATTATATATGTTATAACTCATAACTTTGAAAAATTTTAATTTATGTTCGTACTTATGCTAAGATTTGCCGAGCAAAAATTTGTAGCATAAGTCAAAGTGAAAATATATATAAACTCATCCTTTAGTGAAACTCTTCAGTGAGCGAAAAGCAATGAATCAGAATCAGAAGAAAATTTCACTCAAGATACTCTCTCAGAAATCCTCCCGGGCAAGA
>JABUQX010018771.1:37500-40000 GCA_015478945.1 Trachelipus rathkii
AGATGCGTGCTTTTTTTTAAACAATGCAAAGTGAAATAAATTATAAATATGAAAATTAATTACATTATATGAGGTTACGTTAAGTAAAGGTTATGTTGAGTTACGTTAGTTTAGATGGGTTTAAGTTTTTTTTTTTAATATTTTTAAAGGTGTGAAGCTGCTTTTATTACTATACTTTCAATTTGACTCCACACCACATCTTTACTTCAGTTTTTGGAAATGTGTTCGAATCTGTGCAATCGATATGTATATGGAGGGGGAGGCAGATAAACGACATGATCCAAAAATGTTCAGATTTCTTTTTATGTATTGTATTTATTTAACGTCAGTCTTAAATCTTATCTTTTATAGAAATATTGGTAAACGTTTACATTCTGGCCGCGCCAAGTGCTCGATATCGATATATCGATAAATACCGATATCTAGCGATATCTATCCATATGTATCGATATATATATATATATATTTATATTTTTTTTTTTATATATATATATAATATATATATATATATATATATATATATATATAAATATATATATATATATATATATATATATATATATATATATATATATATATATATATATATATATATATATATATATATATATATATATATATATATATATATATATATAATAAAAAAATATTGTTAATAATTATAGTGGTTACGATTAGGAAAGCCTATTAGACCTTTTATTGGTTACTCGCTAAAATAAATAGACTTTCTATTAAATGTTGTTTGTTTTTTTTAACTAAAGAATACCCAAAGGGTATACCGCACCGATGGGCAGGAGTCGGCCCTGCCTTCCGGGAACCACACACATGGGGTAGGACTAATTCCTGCCCGGGAGGTGGTCTCTGAACCCCCGCTCTTTGGTATTTAGTGTCGCGGGGGTTCCTCCGCCCCTTCTACGGGGTATGGAAAACGTCCCCCTGTGTTCCCGTCGGCTCGAGCCCCCTACATTGCCGTGTAATACCTTACAAATAATATATATATATATATATATATATATATATATAGTATAGTATATATATATTATATATATATATATATATATATATATATACAAGAATATATATATAATATATATACTATGTCCCAGCACCCCCCAAAAAAAATACTTTGTTTAATTTTTTTTTTTACATTTTTCTAACTAAAATTTTACAAGGACCAAAATGTATAATCATATATATATATATATATAGCATATATATAGCATATATATATACATATATATATATATATATATATATATATATATATATATATATATATATATATATATATATATATATATATATATATATATATATATATATATATATATATATCATAAAATACGTACTATTTTAAGGTAGTTTATAAGATACTCAATTACTTGGGCCTTGTTTGAATAAAATTTTCCTTATTAGAATATAAATTTTTAGCTAGTTTGTTTAAAAATTGTTAACAAATGCTGTTAAGTGCTTTGTCATTACAAATATTTATACAATCACCACATAATTTAATATTTAAAAGTCACTAAATAAATACATGTTTAAATTAAAGTTTGAACACCATCAAAACAACGTGTTAGTTCTAATGACTATAGTTTGTAAAAATGGTTGACTGCTTTGTTTACAAGTCTTGATATTTAGCGAATGGGTTTAAGCGATCTCGATATATCGACAATCGATTTTGAATACATAAAAATATCGACTGCGGCCAGAATGTAAACCATGCCCGAAATATTAAATATATATATATATATATTATATAATATATATATATATATATATATATATATATATAATATATATATATATATATATATATATATATATATATATATATATATCTATATATATATTATATATATATATATATATATATAATATATATATATATATATATATATTATATATATATATATATATATATAAATATATTATATATATATATATTATAATATAAACCATAGCCCGAAATATATAAATATATATATATATATTATGCTTTTTTTTGCCACAGGCCGTATTTTTACATTTTATCCACGTCTCTGCACTCGAACAGAGAAATTGTTTAGGAAAGATCCTCTCCAAAATTAGCTCACAACGCACCGCACCGGTCCGATGCGTTGCCAAACTTAGTAAAATTAAATATATATATATATATATATATATATTATATTAATATATATAATATATATATATATATATATATATATATATATATATATATACTATATATATATATTATATATATCAAAAAATATATATATATATATATATATGGTAAAATTTTACTTTTCGGCAGCACTAATTTTTTTAGAGTTCATTTTCGATATTTGTTGGGTTCGATTAAATCGAAAAATCGATACTTTGTTATATCGATACATAAAATCGATATTTGGTAATATCGATACATAGTATATATATATATATATATATATATATATATTATATATATATATTATATATATATATATATATATATATATATATATATATATATATA
>JABUQX010018771.1:47500-66661 GCA_015478945.1 Trachelipus rathkii
AGGAGGAAGAGGAAAATCTTGAGATTTTGTAAATATTCATTCAATTTTTCATATAATATTATAAATAAATTTTTGCAAGGATATATACTATTTAGTATTTAATATTAAAATCTTTTGTGAAGTCGCATTATTAGCGGAAGACGTGCGGACTTGCGATGGCGGAGGTTTGATGGTCTGAATCATGTGCGGAAGGAGTCGTTAGCGGACTAACGTTTTCTCGAGGTGCCGGAGGTTGCGTTAGCGGACAACCCCTAAATGAGCGGGATGCCCACCTCTGATATATATATATATCTATATTTATAATATATATATATAATATATATATATAATATATATATATATTATATATACTATACCTGCAAAAACATTTCCTAATGGATGGAAATGCTCTCGACCTGGATAAGTTTAAGAAGCTCCAAGAAATAATAAAGGATGATCCTAAACTTCTAACAAGTCCAGTCGAATATTTGCTGCAGAATCCCTACAATGATTATATGCTTAAGATTCCTAGCGCCATAAAATTTACAATCTGGGAAGACCAAATACACGAAGACGGACATAATTTTTTTGGTAAATTAAATTGGTTCGAATATTTGAAAACCTTAATAATAAAAGTAGATAGCTTTGTAAATTTTAATAGAGCGATTATAAATGCGAGGCCATTAACCCAAATTGAAACGGTATTTAAAATTAAATTATGAAGACAGTAAAGGTCCGTGAACATCCTTAAAGTGCTTGAAATTTTCCTGAACGTGGTTGACCTCGAAATAAAAAGTATCAAAAAAATGATAAGCAATGTAGGTTTGAAAAAACTGAATACACACTATTCGGGTTTAAAAAAAAATACTAAAGCAGTCCCCCAGACAGTAATTATAAAATTACATCCTTAAAGCAGTTTTACAGTAAATCAATAGAAGGTGTTACCTAACACCTAAGGATTGATATGAAATTTTTCTTAATTACTGCTTACAATATAATTTTCAGTGCTTTATTTTCATTTTTTAACTGCTTTAACGTATTATGGTTTAATGCTGTAACTCTTGTAGCCCTTAACTCGGTAATGTCACACTGACATTGATGCTTTACTGCATGTAATACTCGATTAGGTGTTATACTGTCCTTAACTGCAAATATTTTATATAACATCTACCCACACCGTAAAGACAGTATATACTCTACTAAGAAAGTTCTGCAAAAGGGATCTAATGATGTGATTTTTATAGAAGTTTACGGTGACTATGATTAGTTACTATTATTACTGCCACTACTTACTATTTTTACTGCTTTAACTCATATGCTTTATTGCTACTGTTTAAATTGATGCACGCTACTGGGTTACTCATACAATATAATACAAAGTATTACTTTTCATTTTTTTATTATTTGTAAATTTTTATTTTATATTATTTGTATTATTATTTACCTTATTTTATAATTTCCTAAATCCAAATTCCATTAATCACTGATCTAATATTTAATAAATCTTGTATAATGCTCATTTTCGAGTGCATTCCTTGTTAATTAATATTAAAGCTTTATACTTAGGATATCTATACTCTCTCAGAGAACCTATCTAGTTACTTATTATCTCTTAACACACCCACACACACACACACACACACTCACTAACACCACATCATTACTGCTAATGTTAGAGCATCATTACTCTCACATCAAACAACATACTCCCTCTTAACAATCAACTCTCACAATCCTCAATCTATTCAGGATGGCACAAATTCTAGAACTTATTCAAACATTTATTAATTAATATTTTTACAATTTTATTTACCTCAATCTCTTATGACGACAAAATTAAGTCATATGTGTCAGCTCAAGTAACCTCATTGTTAGCACTCAACCGTACAAATCAGTACTTTTGAATCAACAGAAGAGTGGAATTTTAATCACGTTTAAACTGTCGGTTCTGAAATACATTTGAGGCAAGATAACGACAAAAATACAATAATTTATATCTTACAAAAGTAGTAGATGTGAAGAAAATAATCAATAGACCTATCATGTTACGGCCACCCGTTAAAGCCAAGGCTAAGGCACACGAATATGGCAAAAAAAACAGCAACCCCGTCCAGCACCCTGTACTCTACCAGAAAGTCTCTCGATACTATACGATTCACGTGAGTGCAGAAATTCACCTCGAACCAGTGCGAGTACCCACGAGAAAATAAGATAAAATAAAATAACAAAAGGAAGTCTTCCTGGGCAACATAACATGTCATAACCTTCAAAGCAAAAAACATACACACTACATACAACTGCCGGCAAGAACTGTAAAAACAAAATAATTGGTTTAAATACAGGTGTCGGGATAAGTAGCTTGAGAGTGAGTAATATCAGTGCACCTACAATGGAACAATCCATTCATCTTGTGAAACAAGAGCTACATAGCACATCGCGCATTTCCAATAATTGAAACCAGCTTACTCAGATAAATCGCGTCTGTTCTCGTAACAATGTGGAAATAACTACTTTACTATCGAGACAGAGTTAGAAAATATTTCCGTGACCACTCTACTACTCAAGGAGACACATAAAGCCCACTCGGTTCATTCAATAAGAAGGCTATCTAATACTACCCGAAACTCGTGTAATATAAAAGTGGGTGGCGTTAGTTGAATTTATTATGTTGGAGCGCTATAACGAACGGCGTGCGACTCCAAATGATGCCACGAAAGAGTAGTAAGCTTTCCCGGGGTAGCAGTGAAGTAACGCCGTTATATACCATACAAAAGAAGTCAATGAATAAAACTAAAACATGGCCCGAGCGAACATAATTATACGCCAAAGAGTGATCATAGCTCACATAAATATAACATTAACATTAGTTGCTAATGAATACCTAGTAGTACTAGACCAGTAAAAGATACATATTATAGGTTGCGACCTGCTTACTTGATGCGGTGAGATCTCATCGGTAGTGTGATGGTTCTCGGATGTTAGATATCCCGATTTTTGAGTAGTCAGTTGCGAAAGAGAGAGACCGTATTAATGGCCATAAGAATAAACAGGCGGCATCCGACCTATACGTAGAAAAGTAACATAGATAACTGATAACATATGATTAACTGTGGAAGAACCCCGAAACACTGTGGTAAAATAGTCAGAACAGTGACTTCCGCACAAAAAACCTGAAAGAACGCCCAGTTTACGTTCAAGAATAAGAGAGAAAAAACATCAACAAGAAGACACAGAAAAGAAAATAAGAGCACATTCGAGACAAATGAAGAAAATGCACCGAACAAAAAACCATTAAGCATAAAGCCCGCTAAGCGCACCCGTAAAACAAAACCCGGCAGGAAACCCCACTCTACCGTGCAATAGATAGAACGAGCTGATTGACACCACCAAAAAACATGATTAATACATATGGTATAATTGAGAATATTTGGCGATCTCAAAAACGCCGAGAATAGAATCATAAACTAAATTAGATAATCATCTGATTGACATACGTATAGCATAACAAAGAAAAATTACATCTGTACAATTATTCTGAAATCTCCACTCATCACCCACACGTACTAACTAAATTAATTTTTTCTTCGTTTATAAATAACAAAGGATAAAAATATAAAAAATTTTAGGATGCTAGCTTCTTTTACACACTCCAGTAGCATAAGCACATAAAAAAAGCGAAAAATTCCGGTGACCTTGAAAAAATTATAGTTATAATACAAGTTTATCTTAGGTCCAGGAACTAATAACAGAGAAAAAGAAAAATAAATAGTCTTCAGGAAAACAGGCGGCCGCATCAGGGCGGAAATCCCCACACAAAAAAAAGATGCCACAACACGGAATAAGAGAGTGGGGTTTACCATATGAAGAGGCGTATATTTACCGACACACGGACATCCACTGTAAACCTCACTACTTAAAATCCTTACATCTAGATATGAGAATGAAGATACATCACGATAAACTACAACATTCATGAGATAGTAACAATTTCTCCAAAAGCGATAAATTCAATAAAACAATAGAAAAAGACAGAGATGGGAGTACAAATATTGCCGATTACACGCAAAATAAATATAAAAAAAACTAGATAAAAAAAAACAATACATAAGAGAGAAAGAGATGAAGGAAGGAAACAAATCAACTAATCTGAGGCTAGCTCAATATTAATCCACAACACACCCATAGACCAGACTACTATCATGAATACTATCACTAGAATACATCTTGTCCGGGGCACTTAAATGAAAGACGTTGTTGTCAAATTCATATAGTTTGTTTAAAAAAATCAGAAGAGTTTCAGCAATGAGTTCCCTTGCTTTGAACTAAAATTAATTAACTTTCTATCCCAAAGTGAAAGAGTAACATGCGAAACTCAGTAAACGAAAAAAAATTTGACTCTAGATTTTGTTTATGCTCTACACTAATTAATAATAGAACTTAATACCACACGATTCCAGGAGCAGCTGCACTCTGGTACTCTCCGCCACCATGTATAAACAAGAAGACAGACCCCTCGACCAGAGTCCTCGAACCCCTCACCCGCCTTGCAACGCGCGTAGCACAAAGTGTTCAGGGGCTCCCCCCTCTCGAGGATTGGAAAACAGAGGGTGGAGGGAAATAATACCCAATCAGATCCCCCGCAGTGCCAAACCGCTCCTGCTACAGTCCAATAATACTTAACAAAAAATAGCTAAAATTTTCCCTTGGAACAGGCCCGCGCATCCCCCACCCCCCTCAAAAATCCAATTGAAAGATCATGATTATTCAAAGGGATGGGAGGGGTTATCACCCCAACAATAATACAATAAGGATCCAAAACGCTATCGCACGCCCCTTACTCGTAAGACGATAAGAGGCAAAAGCAGTAGTAGACTCCTGAATATCAAACTTCCCGCTACTAAAAACGTCATACCAAACAACCAAAGTATTCCTCCTAAGGCGAGTCTGAATTATGAACAGAGATAATTACCACTAGAAAGAGCACGTATAGTTACGATAAGAAAAAAAGGCAGATTAACTTAAATAGGTATTTATATCGGAAAACACTGAACTACCGATATTCTCCAGTACGAGAAAGTAAAGAAAAATAAAAAGTAGGCAATAAAAAGATTATAAGCCAAAAAAAAAAGCATATAAAAAAAAAAGATAAAAAGTATAAGGGCGAGAAGACTATGATACTGAGCAGATAAAATGAAATAAGGGCACGTCTCAATCCCGCTGGTAAAGAGCTATAAACAAGGCTATAAAGGCTTCAATTCTTAAGTAAATATAAATAATATTAGAGATAGAATCCTATTTTAACTACGTCACTCAATTCTCGAAGGACGATCAACTCAATTAATAATAGAGGCTTCATAAACATTGATCTCCTTTTAACTTTACATAAACGGAAAGAACAAGCCAAAAAAGCAAGCTATTTTCTATAACCCGGTTTTTCATAGCCGCGGACCACCTGCAGGTCCGAACCCCGTCACTCCATGCACCAAGAGGACCTCTCTAAGGTCATCTGCATCGCGCAACTCACTCTCCCTTTTCTGATGTAGACCTGCAAATTCACTCGTTATCTTTCACCAATTCTCTCCAATCTCCCTAAAACCTCTCAGGCCTCGAATTACTATCGCTCATCTCAACCCGACTAGGAAAGATCAGCACAACAAAGACTCCATACATAGACTCCCAGAATATACATCCTAATACTAGGTTTCAAATTTATTATGACACCCTTTATCTACGAGAACGTTACGTGTATTCCATTCAAGAGCATGGAGAGAATTGCACACTTTAAATACTGAACTCAAATTTTATTTACTATAGTAATCTCACACCAAAAAAAATTACATGTGCAGATTAAGAGTTGAAAATGAATTACATTTGTAAAAATTAAAACTACGATGCATGTTCATACAAAGTAAAAAAAGAATATTAGGGATATACTGTTTCCAAAATACTCGTGAAACGTACGCCTGATAACTCTTAACTATAGATGCAAAAAATAGATAATCCAAACCTACGCAGATATGGTTAGACAAATTCAAGACAAAGATCATTTATATAATATAGCATGTATAAGAATAAGAAGAAATTAAGAGTTATAAATACCACTTTATTATTATAATAGAAGAAGTCATTATATACAAATAGTATATAGTATAAAACTGATATAGTAATAATATATATATAGTAAGACTAAAAAAGATAGGAAGAACATAGTTTCTCCTCTATCATCAGAATCCTATAATACCGTGTGAAAGACTAATGGATCCAATAATAAACAACAACCAACTCAATAACATCCGGGTACCAGCGCTCATTAAGAACAATATTATACTAAGGCTGGCTGTATTTACAAAGATAGAAGCGTGTTATAAATAAACTCGGAATCCAATTTCTTGTAAAAAATAAATGAATTTATACTCAATAATGTAGTCATACTTATATGTCCTCATGTAGTCATAAAAAACTTTGAGGAAATTATGGATAAGGAAAGGTATAATAATATACTATAAATTAAAGTTTTAGCTTTTAACTGATACGTAATATATCTCTCTATACTATATATAGTACTTATATACTATATTATATAATACCCATAGTTATATATTACTTAGTCAAGCGATAGTGTTAAGTAAACAAGATATCGGCTAGATATGAAGTAAGTTAAAAGGATACATAAAACAGGCTCTCAAAGACAATACCTGGCGGTGAAATAACATAAATAAATACTGAAAGAGTACCTGAAAATTTTCCTTTTGACTACCAATAATACAAAGGTCATATAAATATGGCATATATATAAAGCAGAATATGATAATTACAAGTGATAACTACTACTACTATTAATAGAGTATGATAGTAGTATACCATTATACCTATAAATATTTGATATTAGTTTGTAACCTATAAGTATTAGAAATATATATAGAGTATATAGTATGGCCTAATATATTTTACTCATATGTACACTCATTAACCTTAATATTAATATTAATAGATAGATATAATTATATATATACATTATGACTATTATAATTATATATTAATCTAAAATATATAATATATATCATGATTATTACTTAATAATATATTAGCACTTAACTTATATATTATAAACTGAGATTTACATAATACATATAATCATATCAGATATTGCTAATAACACTCACAATTTCAATTATCGTAGATATTTAAATATAAATCCTATATGAGTTGATCAATTAAAATTATATACACCATAACATATAATCATCACTAAGTGTCTAATAAAGTAGACTGATATATTATTAAATGTTATATGGCTCACAGTATACCAAATAATCTATAGTATCAGTACTCTTTAGTTGCAATCGCTTATATTAGAGCGTGTATCTAGCCGCGACCTATCACACGTTAATAGGGCGAGCTGCGTACTTCCTCATCAGTTCACCTATTATCAGGATTTTCCCATTTGATATGCGGAGTATTTATATAGATGCTAAATCTCGAGGAACGTGTATGTTTATTGATATGGTAACTAACACTAAAGCAAAGATAGCCACATATCCTGAAGTACACAGAATAGATCTGAACATAAAACAAGGGAGTGTCACCACATAACTTAAGAGGCAGGACGTCAGGCGAGATCATAATGCCCGAAAATCGCGAAAGGCCGAAAACCGAGGGGAGAAAAAACCCTGGAAATGCGGAGCAGAAAATCACAATGACGCAAAGTCCGAATAACCGAGTAGAAGCACAAAAACATTCAGAACGAAAAAGAAACTGCGAACAGTAAGCCTATAAATCATCAATTACCTCAGACAAGTTAGAAAGTACCGCACCACTTATCGCGGATGGCTCAAGTTGTCGTATAATATCGTAATCATAACAACATCAATGATATTTCATAACAAAAGAGAATAATTACTACCCGGCTACCATACATAAACGAAGAACAAGCGCAAAATATTGTTGAAAAAATACAATGGTGTTTAATTCCCTTCCTCCGGAAAAGAACAATATTCTCCAATTGAAATATTAACACAAAGCAGACAATGCGTCTCAACCGAGAGATAATATCCAAACACTTTCTTGAAGTGCGGATTAATAAGTAAAATATAAATTTTAAGTGGTAAATTGTATCATTACTGGTTTCTAATAAGAAATATATAATAAAATACAAATAATAATATGCTTAATAAAAAAAGATTACAATAAAGATTCACGTATGAGTCGATATCTATTAAAACCAGCAAGGACCCGAAAAAATATTATTCTCACGGAACACAAACTGTATACACAGTAAGAAGAGAGCGCTATATCCATCGCCTCTCTAGTTCTCACTCTTAATGAGTAATAAAAAATACACCCAAGGAATTAAACCAAACAAAATCAAAGTCACGCCCACCACACACGGACAACTCAAACAAGCATAACAACCTGAAAATCGCGTTCATATACGCTTTCTGCCCTGCTATACTAGTTGCACCCCCTAACCTCGCAGAGCCTCATGACACTAGCTCCACGCTCAAACACGTGATCCCCCACCCATCGAATACGCACGACATTTGTCACCAACACGAATCACAAACTCCTTTACAATAATACATTATTGAAGACACAGGACACTTCAGTATCGCCAACCTATATCGCAATTGAACACTAAGTTTCAAATATGTCAACCTACTGCGTAGCAGGAGCGCCCCAGCACACGAAAAAGAGTCGCCGACTTCCAGCGACCACGAACTTGTAAAGTGAGCTTTACACACTATGCTCGAGACTCATCATTATTTTTTAAGCTTAAATACCAATATGACCTCTATCAAACCAAGCAAACTATGTCACAAAGACTCACGACTATGAAATTTACAGCACTCATTAACATAAATAACTAGATCAACACCTGGTCAACTCTCCATTCAAATCCTCTATCATTTGTTCACCTCCGCTAGTAATACTCACCGACATAAACACACACAACTTAACAACTTGATACGTGAGCGGAAACAAGCGTCACTACAAATCACTCCACACTCAGACGAATACACCACCAATAAGGCGAAATCATACGTCGCTGGATTAACCATATCACAAATGCCATAATAACTCATCTCAATCTCTCAGTCCTCAGCAATCCTACGTGGCAAATACCACGCCAACAACGCACATCTCCCAGGAAACTCAAAGAGCCACACCTTACCAGCGTGATTACAATTGTCACAGAGAGTAAGAACAAATAGAATACGAGGTTATATAAAACTCGACAATAATCGTTCGCCGATATAAACGGTCGCGATATCATTATGGTCGTAGCACAATATCACCGTAGCCTGGCGCACAACACTTTCTGACATCACCTATATTACTTACCCCGCACCATAGGTCGTAGCTCACCAAATTATAAACCAATAACATCGCTACTCACTCCACTCACTCAACAACCAAACACTCACCTTCCATACTCCAACCTGTAGATAACACTCAAAGCGGTCAGAATTTTATCCACGACCTGGAGCAAGAGATACTAGAAAAAAACGCCCTCTACTCATCAAGAACAAAAGCAAGCAAATCCAGAAGCTCCATAGAGATAAAACTCTCTCTGAGACGACGACAAACATCTCACGAGGCGTCGGATGATAAGTCACCAAATTGAAAGTACCATCATAAACACAGAGCATGGTATCAATAAATTTTTACTGCTTCAATTTAAAATATATGATAAAGAACTGACACCACCACTACCGCGCTCCGCTACTTACCACGCGCAGAATAGATGAATCACTGCTACAAACGGAAAGCGACCACGGGAAACGACCCCCAAAGATCGGGTGTGAGCAAAAGCTCTAACAACACAATCAGAGACGTCGAGGTCTAGTATTATTAGAATACCTAGCAACTCGACGCCCCAAGAGACTGGTGATTGCTACTAACTACCAAACTATACAAATTGTCATTATTACATAATTTGTACAATCTACGACTCCCAATCATCAACAATCAAAATTTATTTAGCGAAAATATTAATTTATCACAAGCTGACTATACAACCGCCCCAGGAGACGCTATCAATAGCCCATACAAATATCTAGATATAAGTAAAGTACGGCTATACGAACATACTATACACAAATAACAATAACTAAGTGATACAATACGTATATAGTATAATAGCGTGGTAAGGTATATAAGAAAAATACTCACTAAAACCTATTAGTATTAGATTATCAATACTTATTCCGTGGGTTGGTATTAATTAATGTATTATCTATAACTAATTTAGATAATCCACACCTGTACCTCAATCCGATAAATAAATCTAACTCATTACAGTTAAGCGTACCATTATATTATACTTGGCATATTATCATACTCAATATTCTAGCGTTAACCCCCCATAAGCTATCAGCTCTTCCGCGTGCTCAGGCTGTACTAGGTAATCGACTACTTTACGGCTCATGATATCACGTACTCACTATGTGATGATCTGCTCGACTCGACAGGCGTGAACATGAATTAATATACGAAATAATGAGAATACTATTAAACTTCATAGTTTATTAATAATCTAAGAAGACGTAAAGTATGCTTATAAACCAATAAGATATAATAGTTAGACCGCTCATATATAAAGATATTAGTTAATAGTTATTTATATAAACAATACATAAAAACAACCCCTTATTATTAAATAATATAATATATATACGTAAGTAATGCGTAATAAATTGAATATAAATAATATTTACAGTAAAGATATATATATTTAATAACGTCTAAAATTAATATAAAATACTTAAGGTATAATCTACATACTAATCTATGATTAACCTCACTCGGCTGCTTAATATATATTATATATTATAAAATATATATATTAATATAATATATAATCTATATTTTATATAAGCCCCCACTAACTATATAATATATATATATAAACATATATAATATATACTTACTATACTAGTCGTACTCAATAAACCTAAGTAGTAAGCAAAATCTAAAGACATATCCTCAATATAGGTATAGCCCTCAGACTGCTCCATAGTACCAATTAAAGTGTAATATTATCATCTCTCTATAATTAGTATCACTCACATAAGTAGTACATGATATACTGATCAGTGATATATATATTGAAATGTAGCCCTATATGCGTATAACACTGTGACCTCAAGATACTATTATCTACAATGAATTATTCATAAAATGTGTAGACCAAATTAGTTTGCAAAAGTAAGATCTTTATAGATTGTCCAACAAACTTGCGCAATTTAAAAAAATATCAAAAAAACGACAATTATGCCAATGGTTTCGTTCCGAGGTACAGAATGCCCCACTGCTGCCCCTCACCACTAATCAGCACATTGTTTTTAAATCCGATCCCGTTTTCTACTCCTCCTGACTCTTATCTATTCGACACGATAGAACACTTCACAATATAGAACAACCAATATATATATAAACTTCTCAATTTTAATTCTACCAAATTACGTTCACATGCAACAAAAATAAATTATTACACACTTGTAAAAATTTGATTTATTAAAATCTAAATATTATTAAAAATAAATGTCAATGCAAAAACTTCCATACACTCATTTTATAGACATTAAAAGATACCTTGCCTTACATCAATCAGAGACACGACTCATGTATCAGCTAGGAGTTCTGCTGTGTACCATCTGGACGTCTCATATAATCCGCACCAGTAGATTTTTGCAAACAAAAACGGAACAACACGAACGGATTAACGAAGTGGAGTTCTATCATTACAGTAAAATAATATCGAAAAATCGACACACGACACCCGGGTAGCCACTTCAGACAATATAATGACCAAAATTTACTTCTAAAACAAACATTCACAAATAAACTTAAATTTATCTCATACAACAGAAACACATGCCATAACGGAACTTGCATTGATGCACAAACCCTCCAACAACTGACAACCTTTGTCGCTTTGTCAACACGGGCAATACAAATCCAATTCAGGCGGATTACACCACGGCGCACCACGACATTATTACGACCCTTCCGGTACACAAACGATGGGAAAGAAGCGTCGAGAAAAAGTTCTCTTGTGCATCTCGCTCTTTGTACCAGCCATTGTATCCGATAAATACATGTAATTACACAATACATTCTAGCACAAACCAGTAGCGACAACTAAGACATCAACTGTACTGCTGCAAAACTTATCACCTATAAAAACAGTAAGCATAACTCGTTGATGAGTAACAGACCACGACCCAGAAGGCGTGCGGATTTGTCATCCTCGCATAAGATGCAGAAAAGAAAACACAAACCAAGAAAATAACCCATTAACCAATCGCCTACACGTCCCACTGAAATACCAAGTAAAAGGACAACTTCTGTTGATAAACTGAACACCTCAGAAAAGACTTAATTTCTATTTTCAAATACTACATACTGTCCAAGTGCTATATATATATAATAATATACTACCTAATACCTATATATAAGTCAATATCAACTTTTGATTCACTAATACCTACTATATATTATCGTATATATAGCTTTAAGTGAGGTGAGCTAGAAACAACTTTTAAACACAAGAGGTCAACATAACAACTGATTAACCTAAATGTAATTTTACTAATCTCTTATTTTCTGAGTTATAATCCTTATGATAAACCACTGCTTCTCTAGTCGCATTTTGTAATTACTGTGCTATACCAATCACAAATCGAGGCACAGACTACAGTACAGAATAAATGACTTCTTCTATAGGCTATTCCAAGCTATAAAAATTAATGTTATAAATAATGCGGTACAATAGGTATGCTAATAACAACACACTTTGGACTGTCATTCACAAAGTTTATTAATAATCAATGAATAGCACTCAGTGTAAAAATACAACTAAATAATACATAACTAAATGAATAAATAAATAAATAATAATAATAATAGAATAATACTAATAAATGAGATGAAATCTATATAATATGGTTTGCATGTACCTTAACTATAGGTTTTACTTTTTGCTTCCAAAGCCCTCATTAATATTTTTCTGATATTTGATTCTGACATCTTCCTTAATATTAAATCTAGGAGAATAATTTATAAAAGAAAGCAAAGACGCTATATGCTATATAGTATTAACTCCTGAACCGGTTTCGTGCTGCGTCAAGCACGGACTATCTCATTGAGAGTTTTGATTCTTACAATAGAATGAATTACCTATTAACATTCATATATTACAAAAAATTAAAATCAAAACTTTAAGATTTTTAGATTTTAAATCTTTAGCATTTCAACTAACAGGATAATATAATTTAACCCTTAGAGAGGACGAATGCGTTAAACTATTTGATATATGGTTTAGTATGTTCTAGTTATTAGATTGTCTTTAATATTGAAATTAATGCGCTCGAGACTATATGGTCAGGTTTTTAGGATTCACCATCGATGCAGTGAAATAGATTTTTAAGATTGAACTTTTGATAAAAAATATCAAACTGACAGTTTCTGATTATAGCTAAGATGAAAATAAAATGTTTCGAGTACTGACCTTTCATGTATGGGCTGTTAAGAAGTCAAACGGATGCTGTTAGCTAGCCCAATACATCCTGTTAAATAGTGCCGTATAGGTGTAGTAACAATCTAACACTTTACTAGTGACGACAAGGAAGTCCAGACTCGAGGACCCTGTGCGACCATTGTGTAGCACGGACCATTGGTCAACATTAACAGAAGAGCCGGTCGATCCCAGCTGTCGTCTTACGCTTTCTGAGCAATATGCAGACGACGTTTTCATGTTTCTGTCATAAGGTATAATAGTATTATAGAACTCTATGGTATTATTTGTGTACTATGATAAGATTTAAAAAATTGAATAGTATTAGTTAAATTAATTCTCGAGAATAATTGAGGGAGGCATTTTTTCCTCTTTATCGATAAGTACGTATATGACATTTTTGAAGTAACTCTAACCTTAGAGCCACTCGAGAATAATATAAACGAGAGGAAAGAAGAACAATAAGAACAAAAAACCAATTCAACAAACCTATAAACAGAGGCAGAAACAAACGAACATAATAATATCATCTTGAAGTATTATAATTTTAAGATTTTAAATAATACTTTCAAATGCAAAAGACTCGAATTATATAGATATATATATAATATATATTTATAAATGATTAAGATATATAATATACATTATATTATGAATTATTAATGAGAGTAAATATGTGACGTAGAAATTCTTATGTTATTAGTGATTTAATATTATATATAATAATTAGTGTAAGTTATTATAATATTAAGTTTAAGATCTATATGTAATATTATAAAACCAGTGTAAAAAGTGATACTAAATACGCCTCAAGTAAATCATGCGTATTGATTTTCTGCCAATAATACGGTAAAGCGAGTTCGATAAGGCATGACCTCACATAAGTGTACATAAATATATTAGGTAACGAGATATAACCATACGTTTAAAGATGAGTGTTAATCACGTATCCGTAATTGTAGACTAATATTATAGAGATATTCCTTATATTAATAAGAATGTAATGATGAGCAATACTCAAAGTTGTATAAATTATAATATAATAACTTATGTACGTGGATTTACTTAATTCATGTATTAAATAAAATTATAACAACCGATAATTTAAATAGATGACTTATCCTCTAGGTGTTTAAGCTGCTTGTAGTAGTGAGATGATTTATTAATTAAGATTTACTAGTCGATACTACATGAGTTAGATTATATATAAATTGTACCTAAATAAGTAACTAGTATATACTTTTGCAATTACTAAGTATTCTTTGAGTACTTTGTAAATAAAACACTGTAAAAAGCATACGAAACAAATGTTAATATTATTATAAACGAGTAACTTTATAGTCCTTAAAATAAATGATTTAAATAGAAGAAAAGACCAACATGATGTAGATATATATATAATAATATATAAAAGTGAGATCTCGTTAATATATATAAATTACTCTATATATAATATGCTCTAATATATATATATATCATATAGGTATATATGATATATATTGATATATAATATAAGTATAAATATTAAGTAAGATATATCTAATAAATAAGAGAAGAATTATATATAGATAGAGATATATTATATATATAAGTAATATATTAAAAAGGCACCAGTTATATATATATATATAGCAATAATTATATATATAATATTTATATTGAGAATTGTATATATATATGATAATATTATTATATTTAGGTTATTTTTCAATTTTAAGTATTTATTTGATTAATATATATGTATTAAAGACAGATATATATATAGTAAGTAATATAATAAATAATATAGGTGATAAATATAATATATGAGATATATATATAGAAATATGTAAATTAAACTTATAATATATTAAATTACACTGCAACAAGTTAATAATATATTAATAGAATAATTTATTAGAGTTAAAGTAGATAATATTTACCATTATGTATGCGTATAATGTATATCATCACGTATAATAGTATTACCATTACGTTAGTGAGTATAAGTGAGTTATACAAAATAAAAATTATAACGCTTCTATATACTAAACCTAGTATTATATAATATATTATATATATATATAATAAAATATGTAATATATAATGAAGAAGAATACTCAATAACGACGATTCTCATGATTATCGATGATTCTAATTTATAGATAAAATATAGCATCTGTACACTGAAGGATAGTAAGAAGACTTAGAGTAAACTAAACTGCACTATATATACCTATCAGACGGCTAACCTCATCATAATACTTAAACTCAAAGTGATAGACTAGATACCGTAGCCCTTAACTTATATATTACTGAACTGACCCCGTTAATAATAGTCAGGGCGATAAACCCCACTCCACTATAACCAATATGATATTTCACAATAGTTCAACCATAACCAGCTAACTAGGCTATACCTATAAAATACCTCCGGACCCCAGAGGAAATTACTAGTGATAATAATAAAGCGGACACTACTACTATAGCTCATATACTAGCCTCACTATAACCTACAGTATAATTTACTCCCGACGTCCGCCATGTCTCGAGGCGGCTCTACCTCGATTAGGACTCACTCATATCAAGAGTGGTGATAAATATAATAAAAGACATAATATAAATATAAGAGTAGTAATATATATAACATGACGGTGTCAATATCTCTATCCACCTACCCTCACTAGAGGTTATACCGCTATACTCCCGCATATTGATACCTATACTGTGAGTGAGGTAATAACTGTGCTATAGGTATAGTTTACGCCATAACCTTTACTCCTCTGTGATTGTCCGATAAGACCATGTCAGAGTACGTATGTAGCTCACTACTACCCTCATCTCTATAGGTAGTAATATATATAAGTCACTCGCTCTCTCCTGGAATCACCTCACGTACTGACCGGTAGATTATTATTATATATTATAGTCACTATTTATGCTCTAATAAGGTATATATCTCCCTCGCCGCCTGATCCTTATGACTCGCACACAGACTAGTACACCGGTGATTATATACGTAGTAAAATAACCTGAGTCCCTCCAGCTTACTATAATATACCTGGCATACGCTCCCTGAAATACCCCCCATAGGAACGTCATATATTGGCTCACTCTCTATTAGTTATATACTATATATGTAAATAGATATATATACTGAAAATATAGATACGTTCTAAGATCTAGGATGCAAGCATACTTAATAAATATGTACAAGTACAGTATTATAATATTAAATATAGCAAGTGCATTAATATACGGCTATATAATGAGTGATATACATCTCTCGTGGGAGTATATAAAATATTTTTTAATTCCCTATCAAGGTGGTAATCCCGACAATAGCATACAGCCGCAATGAGCAATTACGGGCTGACTCAGACAGGCATATGGAGTACGAGGAAATGCTTACATTTATTCTAATTCATGATGATGAATTAGCCCGACTGAACATTTGAATGTTATATCAAAAGAAGAATATGCGTAACACTCTCCAAATGTATCCCATAGAGTGGTAAGCTGTTGCAGACTGAAAGAGCCAAGTGAATCAACTAATAAACCATATTCCAAACTTTTCAACTTTATAACCATTTCAGACAATAAACTCTCAGCTGCTCTTTGAGTACCAGTTTTCAGCATACGATAACCATTATGTCGAAACCGATCGAAGTCCTACAAACCCGTGAATCATGCGCGTAAAATGAGTATTGTGAAAGATTTAATGCATGTGTCAAGTAGGATAAATTTTTATCTATACTAATGGCAATATAATAAGAAAAGACTAGATCTAGAATATAGGATATAATATATAATACCTATTTTCATCGATAATAAGCTTCATGAAAATTGAGTTTCTATATATATTAATATAATATAAAGTTATAATATAAAATATTAATAAGTATAATAAAAAAATTAATATTATATTTGAATATATATAATATATAATAATAATATATATTATAATATAACCCCTTTGGCTCCCGGTAGAAACACCGAGGTATTTGATACATATATATAATAAAGATAATATATAGTATAAATGAGAATATATACAATACTAAAAGGTTTATATAAACCAGTATAAAGTCCGCGTTAACACCCAAATAGCTACCCAGACAATATTAACAATTTATACTATCAACTTATACTAATAATATGTTTATAGGACTCTCATTCCTCTAATGAGATCTCGTTATAATATTCTCTAAGCTATAATACGTATTACAGATTTACGTTAAGAACTATTATAATATTAAGGTAATGCAAATACTATATTTAGATGATAACTATTATCCTATAGGATAATTATATATCATATATACTTATATAATAATTTATATATGTTAATATATATAATATAGTATATATATTATATTAATATAATGAGAGTTATTTATATTATATAATAACTTTATTCCTTGAAGCATACTAATCTCATAGCTCTCTTAAAGCGTATACTACCTTATATAGATACATAGTACGGTTATTCCCCCTATAACCTATAAAATAAACTATTATATAAGTATTATTGCTCACATTAACGATATAATCTATGAAAAATAATATATGTGTTTATAAAATACAATATTACTGGACAATATATGTAAAAAATAGATTTGATATAATACTGGGTCTATACACCTTTCACTACCTTACTTATTGGCGCAATTATAGATGTTATATAGTTTATATTACTCAGATAATACTATGACATTAATATATACTAATAAGTATATATAGATTTATTATATATAATATGACATTTATAACTAAAATTTAAATTATATTTATACATATATCAATTATGTATAGTATAGGCAGTATAATAATAATAGGGATTCATAGTATACACCTGAGAATATCTGTCACAATATACATATACGGTTAATAATCAATTTAACGTATCAAATATTTATAGTAAAATAAGTAAATAATAAATCTTAATATATTAGACGACAATGAGACAACCAGTAATAATAGATAGAAGTTGACCTATGAGTGTAGATTTATTAACATGGCATATGCGCAAAAACACAATGAGACCACTAGAAGAACGATTATTTATACTCATACAGGACGAATTTTTGAACGAAACGAAAAAGTGTAGTGATGTTTACCTAAAACTATGAAATTCACGAAACTTTTCATATATCATATATCTATAAATATTCTTTTTATGTATATTAATATACTGTATTGGTTTATTTTTACTCTTCAAAAATTTTGATTACTCCTAAAAACAACTACAAATTTCTTTTCTCATTATGATAACATTCAGAATTTGTCATATGAACATTCTGCTAATTTAAAGTATTAGTATTGATAGCGACACGTTGAAAAGTTACTGAACCAGAGGCTTAATCTCAGTTATAATTGTTCTGATGTTACTAAATATACTATCTTTCTGGGAAGAGCTGACCAAAATAAGAATTAAACTCTCAAGTTCTCATTAAGGGTTAATTTATTATACTATTACTATGTCTATAAAATTATTTAGGCATTATAGGCAATTTTATTGCATTGCTTGTAAATATACCTAAAATATCAAATAATCAATAATTATTAAACTTCTTCGAGCAGTCTGTTAGGGCTAGATATTAACTACAAAGCAGACTAGTCAATCCAATCTTCTCACACATAATATTAATTATTAATACATATACTAATTTAAATTATATAAA
>JABUQX010018772.1:0-40264 GCA_015478945.1 Trachelipus rathkii
TTTCCTAACAACTAAAAGGAAGCTTGGGAGTAAATTGATGGAGTTCAAAAAAAGCTAGTCATTTCTGAATATATATGTTAAAGTTTATAAATTCGAAAAATACATGTTGTTAATAATATAACTTAATCGTTTATAGCCTATTATAGCGTCTTGACGATTATAATCGTCACGTTAGATCTCTGACTATGCGGCTGGTCATTTAAATAAAAATAATCCATTGGTATAGGATATATGGGTGGTAAGGCGGTGTATCCTTTTGTCTTGACCTGTGATGTTATCTTTTATCTTTCTCGTGAATTGGCTTGTGCGCACGCTTCTGGGACCACCCATAAGTGAGGGTTGCCGGACCGTGAAGGACCTGTACCTTGAATTTAGGAAAAACTTAGGGCGGACCTGTAATTGACTTCCCTGCATGAGATTTTGAAGCTTTCTGCGAAAATAAAGACGAAAAGCATCATCAACCAGTCGGAAAGTATTTCGTATTGAGCATGGAATGAAAAATAAGCTGTGTGGCCTGTATATAAAAGGGAACCCCTCACGCCGGATCATAACGTCCAATGCTGGAGTTAGGTTTTTGCATTGGGCTTTGGTACCAGCTCATTTAAAGCTATTGGGCTAATGAATCACTGCCGAATAAATTAGCATCCCAAGACAAGCCCGGGGAAGAGAAAAACCACCCCGGTCTTTTTAAAAAAAAATGCGATCAAATCACACTGAATGGAGCCAAAAGGAACATATCAACTCAACTTAGCAAGAAGCGTGGTGTATCTATACGTTCGTATGTACAGGGAGTCATGTATTAATAGAAGCTCGCCAGGGAAAAGGGGGTTAGGAGAATGCTATTAGATCTTGGACCTTAAGCGACGCTCACGTCACCCATAAGGGGCTGCGGAGGTTTGAAGTCCTCCTAGTGATATTCTACAATCCGGGAGTAGGGAAGCTTTTACAAAAGATCAGAACTAAGTCGACCTGGTAACATTCACTACTTGGAGCCAAGTAGATGTGAAGAGTAATAGTAAGGTCGGTGGTACAAGACATGAATTCGTGCCCGCACTCGCATCTATAGGGTTTTGGAAATTTGGAGAGGGGACTGGGGATTAAGGGTAAGATTTGTGAATGAGTTAATTCTGCACCTCCCTATCTATTGTGTCCGATGCGTCTATAGAAGGGTTTAAACGGCGATTTATTATTCGGATGGTTGAAAGATAGTTCACGATGGCACATAAGTGCGAAGTTCCTTGGCCAGGGTCTGTGCGGAGTCGGAGTCGGAGTCCGGAGTCGGGAGTCGGGAGGTCGGGGAGTCGGTATTTTTGAAGAGGGTGGAGTCGAGTCGGAGTCGGTAGCTTGGTAATTTTGAAAGAGGGTGGAGTCGTTTTGAGGTCGGAGTCGTGAGTCGTATTTTTGAAGAGGGGACCGAAGTCGGAGTCTCGGCAATGTCTGAGATACGTGTAACACCCGATTTCAAGATGAAGTTGGAGTGGAAAATTTTATTACACTGACAAAGTTATAAATTGTGACTCTGAGAATGGGACTTCAAAACCTTCATGCAAGTTTATTGACTTTGCGACTGTTCCCATCAAGCAAATGCAATCTGCAACTTTCGAACAAATTTACCAGCACCTTTAATGTTTCAATTGGATTATATTCCTAATAAATTACAAACCTTCAAATCAAACTATACCATCTATTTTTAATACTGGAAAGGAACTAAAAGACTCATGGTACGAAGAGAATTTCTCTGGATCTTGAACAATGATATTATTATATTAGTTGTTTGTTGTATATTGGTCCAATCTACCAGGGTTAAGGACTTAACTGGAAGAACAACACAAAGAAGTCCATCTACGCTTGCCAATGTAGCGCATTTGTATTAAAATGGTTTCAGAAAGTTCAAGAAGAAAAGGTAATAGCATTTCTAAACCAATAGTTTCTTCTAATCTCTTTCTAATCTCCGTTTACTCTTACACTCCCAGTCATAACATCTTCAGGAAAGGTTCACGAAGACTTAGTGAATGAAAAGCGTGCTTCTAGATTATTGAAGAGGCTTTAGTCGAAAAGCGTCGGTCGAATGGTTGCAAGAAAAGAGGTCAATGGTACTCCTAAATCCTTGTACACAAATATTGCCCAAACTTTAAATAAAATTTTCTTTTGCTGCACTGAAGAGGAGCTTGAAAAAATTTTATGGTAACTTCGAACGAGCTATAAGACAGTGTACAGGAGAAAACTAAATTGCTGTTTATCTTGGCTCTACTTCCCAACGTTAGGCAGTGGACTAGAGCTTTTCTATTTTCGCATTAAATAGTGTAAATTGCAGTAGCGCAAAGGAGGAAAAATAGGGGACATTCTGCGACAGGATTGCTATTCCTAGTATTTTAAAGAACTATCATGTTTCAAGATGAGTAGAGGTGATAGTGCGTGTGAGGATGATAGTGTCATGTAATCGAAGTAATGCTTAAGTAGTTTAATCTACTATATAGAGTGAGGTATATAGTATCATCCATCATAATATATAATATATATATATATATATATTGAAGTTATATATATTAGTATATATATAGATTATTATAAATTTAGTTTATATAACTAATGACGGTCTATATATATAATCGTAGGTATATATATAATTTAGTATAATAATAATATATACTGATTTATCACTATCTCGTGACATTCTCATAAATCTATTTAAGTTATCAATAAATTTTTTTGAGATGATTCAATTAAATTTTCTTTAGGGATGTTTAATAATAATAAAAATAAATACTTAATCAAAAGCAAAGTGGTGAAGAGTAATGTGTTTTATATAATAGAAACTGAGGAAACATAATTTGTAGTTGGTTGAAGTGTGTCTTGAGTGTGGAAGGGTGGAACTGGTTGTTCCCATATAATATTATTTATAACACTATATGAGTTATATATATATATTATATTATTATATATTATATATATTAGTATATATATTATATATATTATTAAATCATTATCATTAATTATATATATATATATATATCATTATTTAATATAGTATCAGTATATATATAGTATTTATATAATATATCTATATATAGTTATATATATATAATATATATATAATAGTTATATTATATTATAAATTATTAATATATATAATATATGATTATATAGTATTATAAATATATAGTATGTATATATGTATATATATATATAATATAATATATATATTTATAATAATATAGTCATATTCTTTCTTTCTTTATTTCATCTCCCATGAAGGCTTCTTCATCCTGTGAGCCGCGCAAGCATCTTTCTCCAACGTCCCTCTCCCTGCGCTATTCCTCTTCTCTTCAGCGACTCGCCATGATTTGGTTAGACTGACATCTTTCCAGAGTTAGTCTCATCCATCACCGATTCCTGCCCATCTGCTTCGTTTCGGTCTTCACTTGGTCTTTCGCCCTCTGGTGTCCGTCCCATCTTCTTTTTCGGCATTCGTCTTTTCTCCCATCCTCTCCAGATGTCCGCACCATCTCAATCTCTTCTTTCATATCTTCTATTCTTCAGTGTCTTCTTTCTTCAGCACACCTATAGTCTTCATCTTACATAACTTCATTTTCTAAGTTGCTGTCTCTCTTACTGCTTAAATCAATCATAGTTTCTTAATATCCTCATACTCCGCCGGCTTGTATTCTAGCTGTTTTTCTCATCTCTCTTTCTCGTTGTTTGTATATTGTTTCCAACTCCGAAATACACAGCAGTGGTGTGGAGTACGTATGCTGTTTATAAAAAATCAACTCTTTTTAAACTCTCAACTACATATCTTCCTATCTTTCATCATGGGGTAGACCGCTTTCATAACTAATCCACACTTTTCCATCTTGCGCGTAATCATTCTTCTCGCTTTACTTCCCCTCCCCTGTCTGTTAAAAATCCACCTCCCGAGTATAATCTGCTAAGGTATTTGTTACCAGCCTTCCACCTAGGTTCTCTCTGCCTCTGCATCACCCATACGATTCTCATCCGCAACTTCGTCATTTCCTCTCGCAGTTAACTGTAATTACTGCTGAATCTCTGTATGTTCATTCTTCATGCCCTGCTGTCCTGTCCAACTCCTCCGCAAATTCATACTCCACCACCTCGTCGAATCGCCTCCTTCTGCTCTCGTCCAACATGCCAGATCAATGCCGCATATGCCATTATGTCTCCTTTAAATTCTATCAGTCATAGACCATACTACTATAAAAGTCTATAAATATTTAGCCTAACGGACATTAGTTTTTCCTAGGGAACATTATACAATAAGAAATGTAGTGAAAAACGTGTAACCTTGATTTTCATTCTGTAATAGTGTGTTAAAATTTTTTTTTGAAATGGTTTCGCCGGAAGGAGGTTTGTTGAGTGTGAATCCACGTTGCAAGCATTGAAAGAAAAGGAGTTGGATTAGGTAATTGGGATTGTTTTGGTGGCATCATATACGTTTGTATATTTCTGACGTAGCCAAGTGGCCGGATTTTAGTTAGTTATTAAAGTACAACCGCATGTTGTAGCTACCAGTAACCGTACAATAAACCTTATTGTAATGCTTGTATTGAATGGGTTAGCTAGAACCTGTAGCTAAAGATTTTTAATTTTTGGGTGAGTAGTTGGCGTATATATTTAATATTGACTCTTTGTGTTAGGAAATGTGGACACAGGTTCTATATGGGAGGGGTTGTGTTGTAGGGTTGTGTTTGTGCATGGAAGAGCGCGCATTTGAATTAAAATATTTAGTTGACTGGGACAGTCTCGATAGGTCCATGTTGCCGTCTAACTGGTTCTTTGTTTCCTTACCTCTATCTCCTAGAAGACTGACGAACTTTGATATAAATATTAACTTTCTGATTGACAGACGATTATGATGGTGTAAAATTTAAAATGACCCATAGTGGAAGATTTTAAGTTTTGTTGTTTATTATTTGTGTTTTATGTAGATTGTAATTATTGAGAGGGTTGTTTTTTTTAGACATTACCTGGTTAGTCTCGTTCTAAGATTTAGTTTTATTTTGCGTTCGGAAAATACTCCAGCGGTCGATTTAGAATTGTTAACAGACAGCTGCTTTCTTTTCACGATTACATTTGGTGTAAGTACAATAAACTCATGTAAAAATACTCTTAATTGGCACATCGAATGCGAAAATCTATTATGCTGTATTTTAAAGATTGCAAGGCCGAACCTACCAAGTTATTATTAAAAAGAAAGAAAAAAAATTAAAAGATGTTTTCCGTCAAGACACAAAAATAATTTTTGAGAAATCACAAAGCTCTCATCGCAACATTATGGGCGGGATATGCACATTAAGTGGTAGGTAGTTGTTGAAAATTTATTAGAAATGGTTGTTGGAGTTTATTCGTAAGCTCCTTAAATGAAAATAATGTTTTTTGGTTTAGTTAAAAGCAATTGGGGAAGTTGTTTGAACGGCCGTTTTAAGACAGGATGTCTTTTTCAAGGTGTGATCAAGGGATGTATTAATTTTACTCAGGTTTATTTTCTATAATAGTAATACTTTAGGAATGCTTTTTTTTTTCAAAGTAACTTTTAAAGCAATTAAGCAATTATAACTTATTAATAGTTATAATTTATTAAATTATGTCTTTTAATACGCAAAATTGACAGGAATATATAAAAGAAGATTCCTTTGATGTAGCTTCTACAAGATAATTAGTGTAAGGACTTAAGCTAACTGCCTCCTACTTAATTCCAATATGTTGGTTATTTATGGGATGTTTTGTCATTTTTATATTTATTTAGGATAGGGTTTTCAAGCAAACATCAACGAAAACATTTTCAAACATTTTGGAAGTTGCACAGAACTTCTGCTTTCTGATAATGATATGAAATTATAACACTGCACTATTGTGGATGAAATCAATTTTGTAAATGAATAAGATATAGTAAAGGGCAACTTTAGCAGATTGTAGATTCTTGGATTGGATTTGTGTCAGTTTAGTTATAGCATAGGTTCGCCGTAATCGATAGATCCATACTTTACTTTAATACCTTTATAAATGGTTTACTTGTTTACCATCGACGATCTATCCAAAATTTTGCTAATTTTGGAGAATAAATTTGATAAATGTTGCAGTCCAGTGATTTATTGATAATTGTTAAGTCAAGATTTTTTAAGCATTTACGCTCACTCAAAAATGTGAAATCCAAAATACAAATTTTCACTACTACTAAAAAGGCTCAAGAGCCAAAACTTTTTCAAATTCGTACAAATGAGAAGAAAATCTAGCAGAACTGTGTTTATAATTAGGCGTTGTTCATCGCCTCTTAACAATGCCAACTGATCTGAAAAGATTTACATTTATAAATCAGTTCTGTTTGTTGTAAGAGATCACAAAATTAGGAAGTTTCTATATCAATATGCTCCGTAATTTTTTAATTGTTCGAAAATATATGATTTTAGGTATTCGATGTATTCGTCGTTATTAATATTGAGGTTTATCAAAAATTTATCTAATTCGTGATAATGTATATAAATATATATATATATATAGTATATATTAATAAAAATTTATATAGGTATATATTATATATATTATCATATATATAATATATTATATATATATAGTATATACTATATACTATATATTATATAATATATATATCTTTCTTAATCTTGAATAGTCAGTAATATTAATTTTTTTGTGTACTATCATAGTTATGATATATATATCATATATTATAAATCCACTAAGAGTGTGCGTATCGGGGGACAGTAGTGTGTCGGTACGGTTTTACCGGGGCGGTCGTGGGGCTGGGCCGGGGTTAGCTCCGGAAAAGTAGTTGCCGTAGGTTAAATCGGGGTTATTGTCTCCTCTTTGAAGGAAAGGTAAACGAAGCCAATCCCCGTTACTTCCCGTTACTGACCGGGTTACCTTTTTAGCGTTTGACGTGATACATTAATTATGAGTTCTGTAGGTAATTTATTGGTTTTGCTGTATAGTAAGATTTTTCAACACTATCAATTATTTTATTATAAACGTACCCTCGATGTAAAATCATCTGAAGGGCGAACCGCCAGAAACTCATAGTTCATTTACATCCACCAAACGATTTTAATGCCCAACCACCTCATAGCATATGTCCACACTCTTCCTACTACAGCCTGCCATTAACTGTTCCTGTTTCGAAATGCCAGCTATATATCCCAAATATTTAAACTCAGACACTTGTTCGCAGCTGCTCACCAATCTAACAAGACTTCACACCAGGAGAGGGTATCTCACGTTATTAAGAAAGTCACAACCAAATCCTTAACTCCTGTTATCTATCGTTACCTTTCAAACACCGATCCTTTTACCCCTTCCAAAAGTCTCTATACATAATCGTCTCAGAACTCTCTCAGATTCGCTCACTTGCGAGTAATCATTCCACGCAGTTTAGATAGGTAGGTGCTGCCCACCTCGCACGTTCATTCTCCTTTCTCTCATTCTAGAAGCAAGTGCTCCTCCACTTCCCACGCAGCGTCGAATTCTTTCACATAATCCCATCCAATAATAATGAGGGCATAATTGAATGAGGATAGAGAGCAGCATTAACACATATTAGATGTTCCGTTATAATCATCACGCTGCGTATTCAAAATGACCTGTAACCCCAATACACTATGCATGGTCAATGTTAAGTTTTCTTACACACGCTTTCGACATCGTATCAAGGCATACGTTTGATTTCCTATTCAGAACGTATTACCGTACGAACTGACCTATATATCAATGAGCATGCTTGCCGATAGCTAAGGTGGAGGAGCTTTCTCCTATTAATCATGATCCATAGCGGTTAGATTGTTTGTGGGGCAACGCCTGTTTGCGGAATCCAATAAAAAACTGAGAATGCAATATTATGTCGTCTTCTCCCTCATTTTCTCAATCATTTTTTTTTCAAATGTGAAAGATTTGTCTCACGACATATGCTAGGACTCCACTTCTAAACGCACGCTTGTGTGTTTCACCATCGTCTTAGTCAGCTACTCAACGCTTCTCTTCGCCAAAAATAGTCCGTATACTATCTCCCTACTACACCTTAATAACTAATTTCCTATAATCCCTACAGGTTATCCCTTATCTCTAATTAGTACCCTTGATATAATTGGTTCTATTACATGGCCTCGTTCCAAGTGACCTCGGAACGATACCAGCTATATATACGTCTCCTGTACACAATTCCAAATCGGGAATCAATCACGCAGAAGCTTTCCTCGTTCTTGGCCACCTTCTATGACATCCCGGTAATTTCTATTTATACCTGCTCAGATTTATGCTCATGTTTTCAAATTCTCTGCCTCTACCATACTCCCCTTACTATGGACTTCATCCCAAATACCTATTTCCTTCTTTGGACCATCAGAATCACATACATCAGCTTTTCACTTTCATTATTCCAATGTATTGCAATTTTTCGAAGTGTGTAAACACCAGGCTGCTAGTCACATTCATTCATTTAGTTACGAAATCACATCACCTATTTCATTATTCTAGTCAAATTCCCCTTATTCCTTTTATATATATATAGTATATATGACCCTATATAATATATATATATAACTATATACTAATATATATATATATTATGTACATTAGAGCCTCCTGATAGTAGTAGTACGTATAGAGTATTATAGCAGGTATTCTATATTATGTATTTAGTATATATATATGTATTAGTATAGTATAGAAGTATTTAAGTTGAGTATACTATTAGTATTTTATATATATTATAAGATAGTTATATAGATAGATAATATATATAATATATATTACTTATATATATATCGCTGTATATATATTATATTATAGTAACTATACTATATATAATTATTATATTATATATATATATATAGATAATATCGATAGTATATTAGTATATAATTATATGTATATATATATATATATATATATTAATATAATATATATATATATTAGTATTAGATGATGCCGCAAATAAAAGATGTTATTTTTTTGCATCCGCGGATTAGCGGATTGACTTGATAAATTTCGTAACCTAAAATTATTGATTTTTATAAGTAAATAAAGTATTTCCACGCGTGAGATGTATGGTGAATATTACGTGAGAGATCTGTTATTGATTAGATAATTAACTTTATATTAAGCTAGTTATATATATATTATTATATAATGGTATTACTTTAATCTAATCCTAATGTACCGTATAAATTTTTTTTTTGACTCTGGAGCCAAGCTATATATAATAATATAATATATCATTTATTATTAGTATATATATAATTATATATAGATAATTAATTAATATATAATCAATTATATATTTACTATATAATATATATTAATATAATAATATATATATATATTACTATATAATAGAATATATATTATTTAAATATAGTATATATATGTTATATATTTATAATATATATTATATCATATATATTATATATATATATATACTCTAGCTATAGTTTATATTTACGAAATGTATTTTTCACAGTACTACAAACTAGTTTACCTATTTAATATAATATATATCGGTACATATATTGTGCGTCTACCCTATATGGAGTAAATGAGAAACTTAGGAAATATATACAACCTCTAAAGGCACAACCACCAAATCCTTCTTTCCCATAAATCACCTTCGCTTTATTATATAGAAATATATAAGAGTGAAAAAAGCAAAAAATTGAGATTATTAATATTAATCACATTTTTGGAACAATTAATTTAGTAAAAGTATTATCAAGAATAATAAAGTAAATAGGTTTTAGGTATAGTACTTGAAGAAAACAATTACAATTTTATTCTGAGTTGAGAGTCACTCAGCATCGGATTAAAATTATCATTACTCTCATAATATTAGAACTTGGAACATATATGTGGAAGGATCAGGTATACATAACGTTAATATTACATTGACATAAGTTATGTGAATCTCTCACAAGAGCGAGTGAAGTGAAACTCACATTTTTAGAGCTTAATACTTTTACACCAACTGATTATCTGGAATAGTACAATCAATGTTTGAAGATCAAATCCGTTTATTTTTCACTTTGTAGAATAGTTATTATTTCACATATCATTATTCACACTCAAGACGTTTCGTCTTATCAACTTGCACACTTCTTAACTTTCATCAATCAATCTCTTTTATGAACCTCAATTTCAATTTAAGATCAGTGAAGAAGATTTTCATTCGGTGTGAAGCATGCACTAGAAACAGGAAAAGGGATAGTAGAATAGCAATGTTATATTTGAACTGATTAAACGTTGCGTAAGAAAAGATGCTACAGGGGCTCTTACCGAAAAAGCGCTTTCCGGTTTTTTTTCTTTATTTCCTCTTTTTTAGAAAATGAGGAGTGAGACTGAGTCAGCATAATAGCAGTAAAACCACCGTTGACTAGAGCTTCAAGGAACACCGACGGACCCTCACTATGAAATGCATCGGAATCGTCAAAATGGTGGTTATATTCGATCTGTCAACCTTTGGCTATCGCGCTCTGGGGCGCGGCAACACAAACGATAAATAGAATATCTTAATTTGTTCTAAAGATATTGGGTTACTAAAAAAACCACTTGCCTATATATCTTAACGTGGAGAGATATAACAAAAAGGCCACGGTTCGCAAAGCATATAAAGTATGGAAGTGTCTTAATTTTCCACGAAACTAAAAGCCACTCTTCTAACTGTCCTAGTCATCACTAATAAATATCATCGCCTTCTGCCATATACACATCACCCTATTTTCTTCTTCATCTAACACCCAGTGCCATTAAATTCTAATAATACTTTGAGAATTCATATTAACAACGTTTGTTTTCTAACTTGATATTTGTTTTCCTTAGGCGTTGAGCATTCAACCGATTGGTTATGATTCTACGCAGCACACTCACTCGCGAGCGAATGACACACGATCCGCTGCAGGCAACTAACGCGACGTGGATCCGACTATGCTATTTTCTTCTCATGCCTTTTTACTACATTCGATTGCACCAAAAAATAGTTTCAACATAAAAAGTATCTGTTCTCATTATTATTTGCATCGTATATTATATAAACCCTCACAACGCACAGCATATTCTCGTGAACTCACCGATAAATTAAGAGTTTCTTCAATTCCCTTTATATGCGAGAATTAGGATCTCACCGCGTAGCGTAGCCAGGATTCTTGCCCCTAAGAATTGGCAAATGTACTCTGAACCATCTTTCCTCCATTCATAGATACATTTATTGACTCAATCATAGTTGTACCAAAGCCCCATTTAGTATCCTTCCACTAGTCTAGCGCAGTTTGGAAATGGTTGCTTTATTTTATACGCTAGGACAATATCTGAAAATAAGTACTGGCTCACAAGTATTTACCTGAAATATGTACCGTATTATTTATTTAGAATTATTTTATCAAACTCACTTAACATTTTTTCATCAAAAATTGTCGTTATAAATTTATTGCACTCCTAATTTTCTCTTCAGATTCAATCTAAGCTGTATTTTTATTATAAAATTCTCTATCAAAATCTCGACAATAACATCCGCGGCAACAGTTGCCGCAGTGCAAAAAGCGCGGATAGCGGAATGGCGATGAGCGGATCTTGAATAATGTGCAGATGCTCCGCTCCGCGGATCTGGATGTTACCTGCATCACTAATGAATATATAATACATTTAAATTGTAATATTATATTAGTAATTAGTAATTATATTATTTATTATGTATATATATAGTATATAGAAGATATGATGATATAGTACTAGAGTTTGTATAATAGTGTAGTTATATTTGATATGATAAGTACTATATAATGATAAATGAGGGTATATGAGTTATTATATAATATATATATATTATAATATAGGTAATGTTTTAAAATATTTCTTTATATTGCAATTGCTAAATATGAATTGTATATTATATAAGAGATTAGACCCGTGAGTGGTGGGGACAAATATATATATATTATATATGCGGATTATATGGCGTTGCATAGTATATATAATATATTATATTATTAGTATATATTGTATAGTATGGTATAGTATATTATATATATATGAGAGTATATATACACTATATTATAATATATAATAATAATAGTATAAGTATAGTATAAGTTAGGGATGTACCGCGGGAACGCAGAATTTTGGTCGGCCGGGAACCTGGAACTTTCCGGTAAACCTTGGAAAAGTTCCGACCGGAATTCCGACGGAAGACGCTGGAATTTTGTCACGTCCGCTATCACCTAATACTATAGTAAGCATAGTGTAATTATTAATCTGATCTCGAAGTATCTGGCATGACCAAAAAAATTCCTTTGGGGTGAGCTCTTAGTTCGTGTAAGGGCCAAAATTTGGATAGCTGATCAAAAATTATTAAGTAAAATAGGAATAAATTATCTTAAAAATGTCTACTGGTTTCAAAGGTTTAAAAAAAAGGTTTTGTTGAGGGAAGCGGGTAACCATGTGTTGAGGTAGTAAGAGATCCACGTTCAAAGGCTAATACAAAACAGGAAGAGTACTCTTGTTTCTCTATACTAACATTTCAATATTCAATAAAATTATATATCATTTTTAAGTCCGAAAATTATGGAATGTTGTTTTTAAATTTTTTAAAATTTTGTTAAACAGTTTTCAGTAATATTTTGTTTTTTGGAGTAGTTTCTACTTTAAAGTTAATTTCTTTAATCACTCCTCACACTATAATAAATAATTCTAATCAACAATAATAATAATAGATAGATATTAATAATTAAAATAATATAATAATAAATAATAATAATATAATGAATCGAATGAATACAAAACTCATATCAGCATTTTATGTTTAATGTATGTATTTTGAGTGCTCTTTCCACAGCTCCTGAAGTATCGTCTTTAACAGATAAGAATTTTTTTAAAAATTAATCTTCGAAAAATATAAAAATTGATGTTAAGTATAGTACCAGTCTTTCGTCCGTACACTTCGGACACTTTCACAAGAAATAAATTTGAATTTTAAATATTTAAACAATTTTACTAAATAGGAAGTTCGTGTAAAGAGAGTACATTAAAATAAATAGATGTAGGTAAATGTAAGTAATCTTAAAGTAGAGAAGTTTAAACTATCATAGATTTTTTTGCATTAAAGATGTTCAATAAAGATTGGCCCATTTTCGTCATACTTTAATGTTATTGCAATTGGTTTTTGTTTCCTTAGAGCAACGATTCCCCTAGGGGCAGTTCATAAAAATAATTTTTTCTTGTTATTATGGAGAAGCCCTCTTTTATGTGTGCTATGGGATTTTTGTGGTGTTCTTTGAAAAGATGTTGAAATATTTTGCTCGGTTATACTTATGTCGCGCACAATTTCATGTTGAGTGGTATTCGGTTGTTGTATTCCAGCGATATAATGACGGTACATAGTCCACTTTCAGAACATTGAAATCGGTATATGTTACTACTCCCTCACCATCCGATAGCGCTTCACGTATAGAGAAGCACGAGCTGTTTCAATGGCTTATAGTTATCGAATCTTAATATAAGGCTCTCCCGCTTTCTTTAATATGCTCTTTTTAGAATTAAGATTTTATATTATTTTACCTCTTTTTTCTGACGGATATTTTCAGTTTTATAATAATACTGACGGACTTATCGGTTTTCGTTTTTATTCCTGGTATTGGTAAATAAATTGATTTAAATTGTCTTTATATGTTTTCTCTATAATACTGGTGAAGTTATTGTTTATGTAGCTTCTGCGTTATCTTTAATTTTATATCAAAAGGTCAATCAGACGATATCTTAAAATGCTCGCTGAACTAAAAGCTCTTTATGGTAGCAATTTTGTAGTTTTGAGGAGTGAAAGAGTCGAAATCAAGTATGTTCCTTACTTGTAGATTATATCATTAATTTGACTTATCTTTCATAAATAAAGCGTTCATTTCGATTTTCCCGCCTAAGAAAAAGTTTACTTTAGAAAATATCAAAATTTTTAACACTTAACGCAACATTCAATCCTTTCTTTTACATAAGATACGTAAACGACACCTTTGTAATATTTGAACGAAACTCCAGAACATAATTCAAGAGTCAAATCAAAATAGAAGTCGTCAGTAGTTTAAAATGTTACCTTTGAAAGAACAAAATAACACATTAATTTCTAGTATGTTATATTGAAAATTACAAGAGGATGAAAATTGATAACAGTGTCTAACGTTAATCTACAGATAAAAAAACATACTTCGAAATTCTGACTCTTTTCACTACTGGCGTAGATACACAAAATGCTACAGATAAAGGGATCTTATTCACGAGCATTTATATATCGTCTGGATTGGAACGCCTTGATACAGAATTAAACGAATCACGCAGATCGTAATCAACAATGAATTCTAATATCTGAATTTGAGAGGAAAACTATAACACAATATAAAACATAATTTATTTAACCAATATTAAAACCATGAATGAAAACGAAAACGAAAAGCTCGTAGTGTAAAGTAATAAAAACTGAAAATATCAGTCAGAAAAACAGAGGTGAAGGAGAACAAAGATTAAAGTATTTAATTTAAGAGGGCTAGTATTAAGAAGCCCAAAACGGGGGAAGAAAGCGTATAAGTTAAGATCGACTATAGACCATTGAAACTGACTCTGCTTCTCTACTCGATAAGCGACTTTTGATGGTTTGAATGTAAGTAACGTCTGTAATACCGATTTCAATGTTACTGAAATGATGTAACTGCCTCATCGATACACAACGAATACCCTCAAGGCATGAGAATGTCGCAACATAAAGTATAACCCGAGCAAATATTTCAACCCATTTTTAAAACGAAGCACACCACAGAAAATCTCCGATATACAGCATAAAAAGAGGGCTCTCCATCATATATAGAACATATATTTTATAACATTAGCTCGGTGAATCGTGCTCTTAAGGAAACATAAACGCAGTGATAGAACATAAAATAAGCTGAAATTGTCTCAAGTTTTTGAATCCAGTCCTTTAAATGTACAAAAATGTGCCAAGTGTAAGGTTAACTTGCTAAGAAACGATTTTAAATTTTGAATGTTTGATTGTATTTGTAATTGTATTTGTAATCCAGATTTTTAAATATCGATATTTATTTATCAAAATTGTTGAAAAATTTAAATAAAATTTTATTCCTGAAAAATGTCGCGAAGTGTACCTGACAAGCTATTTTACCCATCTCTTCCTTAGGTTTATTTATTCAATGAATATTTTAAAAGAAAATTCTTATCCTAATAATAATTTTCAGGAGGAAGTTGAAAAAGATAATAATAATGATAATACAATAATATAAGTAATATAATAATGATAATAATGAATGAGAATAAATAAAATAATAATAATTAGATCAATATACATAATAATAATCAATAATAATAATAATATATTAATATATATATAGCGACGCGTTATTTTACAAATTTTATTTATCCCCAGGTTCTGATTCAGAGGCAGTGGTCTCCAGTGGGGTACCGTACCCACAGGGGGTACATCGCAAAGTGATGCTTGGGGTACGCCAAGAAGTAGGATCACAATCTATAGATTGTGGTAGGATCACGATCACTTGTGAGTGTGATGATCGTGTTCACGTGAGTTGTTGAGGTTCTCCGCAATGTTCGCCGTGTTCTTTCTTTATATATTATATTATATTAAATTATTATGTTCATCTATTGTTATACTATTGATGATAGTTATAAAGCTAATATTATGTAATTATGATTATTTACAATTATATTATAGGCTACAGGGGGTACAACTTAAAATTATCTTTCATCTTAGGGGTACGGCGACAAAAAAGTTTGGAGACCACTCGTTCTAGAGAGCAGGGTTGGCAAAGCAAAAAAAAATCAAATGATTTAAACTAAATCTTGATTTTTTAAGTAATTTTTTAATAAAAATAAAAAAACATTTGTTTGATTTTTTTATTTGTTAGAAAATTTTTTTTTCCTAAAATTGAGTAATAATTAATAAACCTTTACTAATAAATGATTAATATATTTCATCTATAGATAAGTAGATTTCAGAGTAAGTTTTCAGGTCATTTTAAAAAAATAAATAAATAAAATTAGAGTGAATCAGATAGATAGGGAGTTGTTTTAAATAGTATAAGATTATATAGTATATATATATATATTATAATATTATTTGTATGTATGTACGTCAGCGGTACGTTGTACGATATATTCTATATATTATATATAATATATTTATATTATATATAATTATATATAGTAGTATTAGTATTATATAATATATATAGGTAATGTATTTTGTGTAGATTATATTATAGTATTGTATCATATATTTATATAGATACTATACTATATTATCTATAGTACGGGTAATAATAGGTAGTATAGTATAGAATTAGTTTATAGTAGGGGCCCTATATATAGGTAGTGTGATGTAGTACGTTATAGATATGTTGAGAGGTATAATGTTATAGTAGAGTGATATGATACTAAATATATATAGTAAATAGATAATAAAATATATATATATTTAGTATAATTATATATATATATTATAGATATTAGGTATACTGATAGATAGGTCGTATTAACTATAATGGTGATGGATGATATATAAATTATTGTAGATCCACCAGATATTATACTTAAGATATATCGTATATATATATATACGATGTAAATATAAATTTCTTTACGGAAGTTATATGATGGTGATTAGTAGTATATATTATATATATAATTATAGTAGTAATATAGAAGTATATGTATATATATACTCTGTTATAGTATAGTATGTATATATTTTATATATAAGTATGATATAGTAGTTCTGGAGTATGGGTGGTAATGGTAGTATATATAGTATACCTAGGTAGTATAGTATAGGTAGAAAGTATTAATAAATAAAGCTATCAATTAATGTATTAAACTATTAGATTGAGTATTATATATATTGATATAGGTTACGCGAGTGAAAAATACTCTCTTCTTTTGGCCCTGCTATTGGCGACTGGCGGACGTGACGGTTGGCGCAGCTATGCTCTGTTTCTATAGGGTATTACAGCGGTAGAGTGCTGCAGAGGAGTTGGCCGCTCGGTATTCCCAACCTGCATTGGTCGCGCCTGCGCAATACAAGGGGTGGCCATGCTCTGCATAATTTGCGTGAGTATTGAGAACGCACAGACGTTGTTCGTGAATGTGTGTGCCGTCCTTTCTTCCCAGCGTACTCGGTCTGTTCTGTTGGACTCTCTTTCCTTCTTAACTGTTGTTTCACCCACGACTATAGTTTAATCTTCTCTCTTAAAGTCCATTATCTGCGGCTCATCATGTAGAGAGTTGCCTTGGCTGGGGATTGGGTGGGGTTTTCACCTTGTTTTATTTTCTGGCCCCCGTGCCTTGAAAAGGCTCGGGGGTCTGCCCGTGAGCGGTGGTCTTAACTGTAAAAAAAAATAATTAGTATATATTAGTATATTATTATAGAGTTTAAGAATATATATATATATATGTATATAATATATCTGTATAAATATATAGGTATAGGTATATATAGTTAGGTATATCACATGGTTAGGTAGTAATAGGGTTGAGTATAAGTATAGGTGTATATATTTATATATAGTATATGTATGAAAAACAAGCCATTTTTAATCTTGCTCTAGAATGCTGAAACGCAGAGCTTAAGGCAGCTTGCCGGATTTCCGTAATACGTTGCAACAAGTGGCGCATTGCTTGCACAAGGTTAAAACAACTTCCAGAAAAATTTAATAGTTTATTTACAATGATTGTTTATTATTTAAACTCAGGTGTGCTAATTAAGCAATCTAATTACATTATATATTTACTGAATGTGTTAATGTAAGATGCGTGATGAGTCGTATTGAATTGCTGCCGGCCCCTATGCGTGAAGTCTGCTAATTCGCGCGACTGGCTCCCTGAAGTAAGATCGAACCGGGCCACTTGTATGGTAGGGTTAGGTTTTTATTACCCACTGGAGCCTAAATTCCTAACATACGTAACTAGAGCTCTAAAAATAGTTAATTATATTATGACATCGTAAATTATTTATGTTTATTTTGTTTATGAATTTATTATTATTTATATAAAATTATCTTTGATTTAAATATGTAAATATATATTTAGTTAGAAATAGTGATATAGTATTAGTATATATATAGTATATATAAATATATTATAGCGAGTATAACCATAGTATTATGATATATATAGATATTATATTATAATAGTATGATTATTATATATATATATATATAGAATATATATATATAGTATATATAAATATATATATATATATATTATAATAATATGATGTTGACTGCAGACACATTTTGCCCCCAGAATCTTGGCGAAAATAAATAAACTGAACCTTAGATGTTCTGCCAGATAAGTTTTACCGGGTGTGTAAGTAAGAAAAAAACTGTAAAAAAAAAAAGATACATCCATCGGAGCGATAAGCTGGAGGAGTATCGCATTAACTTACTAAACCATATTATAGCAACATAACATTCGGTTGTGATAGTATATAGAGTTTAATAGGCTTCCATTTTTGCAAAGCACTAGTCCTTGAAGTCCGATAAACTGCTGTGCTTTTATTGCAGTCTACTTCTATATTGGAAATATATTATCTCACGCTGGGAACTCTCGTAGTGTGAGTAGCATGGCTCGGCGTGATAAGCTGACTAAAATAATATATATAGTATTATGATATATATTATAAATTATTATTATTAGTATATTAGTATATATTATATATCTATATACTATATATAATATATAATATATATATTAGTATATATATATATATAATAAGTATATATATGTATATATATATATATATATTAATAAATATAAATATATATATATATATTATTATATATTAATATATAATATAATAATATTATATAATATATATATATATATATGATATATATATGTATTAACTCAACCTTTGCCCCCCCTTAAATGAAATCCTGCCTACCCCATATATAATATGATATATATAAATATAATAATATATATATATATAGTATATTAAGTATAGTATAATATTATATATACATATCTATATATTATATTATTATATATTATATGATATATATTAATATATATATATATAATAATTAATGAATAATATAATAATACTGAATAAAAATATAATATAAAAAAAATAATAATAATAATAACATACTAATATACTTATAATAATAATGATAAATTAATTTTAAAATAAATTAATTCAATTTAAATAAAAATACTTAATTTAATAAAATAACTTTTTTTATTTAATTTATATATTATATAAATTTTTTATTTATCATAAATATGGGTTATAATATATATAGTATATATATAATATATCATATATATATATATATATATTATATATTATCTATATATATTATCTAATATATATATATATAGTATGAGTATAGTTGAGTAATTATATATATAAATACTATATTATATATATTATAGATTTAAAATACATTATAGTTAATATTTATAATATAAATTTATACATTGTCATAATATATTATTTATATATATATATATATATAACTATTATAATATTTATAATATATATTATATAAATAAGTATATATCATGTGTGTGTGTACTGTTGTGTGTGTGTTTGTGTTATTGTTCATTGTGCGTGTAAGTATGTGTCAAGCTTGCTGCCAAGTTTGTAATGGTATCGTAAGCAAGTTTGCCCTTCAAATTTAAATCCAAAGGTTATACAAATGAAGGTAAGGATAAGAACTGCTGCAATTAGTTGTTACATGCTTTTTTCGCAGTTGCCACAGACAATTTAAAATTGAAAGCTAATCATGTTAAGTGGAAAGGCGGGGAATATATAGGTATATATAAGTATATCGTATATGATATATATATATATATATATTATATATATAATATATTAATATATATATATAATGATAATAAAATATTATATCAATATATATATATATAATTATATATAGTATATATATATAGTAAAAAAGATAATATTAGTGACTATTAAACATTAATAAATATATATATTATATTATATATATAGTATATATATACTATAGTATAAAGTATATATAGATTATATATATATAATATATATATAATTTTATCAGTATGTAATTAATATATGTGAGGTATATATTGTTAAATAACGTAAGTTAAACTAAATAATAATTATATCTACATAAACTTAATATTAATTTTGTCTATAGGGAATAGTTCTAATCTTGATAAAATTAATATAAAAGAAAGCAATTTGTCTAAAAAAATACAATAGAAAATAAAAAAATCTTAAAAAAAATCCCAACACTTGTAGTATTGAGCTAGCATTTGATATATTTATGATATACAGAGTATTTAAAGTTTTGAAAACCAAAGCATGTCCGAGGTCATTTTATCATGGATATTTGTTCATCATATAGGTCAAATGTCTATATTATTTTATGGCATTAATCAAACTGAGTAAATTGGTTTTTTTTCAAAAAACAATCCCATTTAACTGATATTATTTAAGTAAAAGTGGACATTTGTACAAAAAGTAGAAAGTTTCCGGTAAGTCGGGCCGGATACCCGGACTTCTAAAATCGATGGTTCCGCGGCGAACCTGGGTTCCGTATACATCCCTAATAATTATATATATATATATATTATATATATTATATATAATAATATATATAGTATTATATTGTATATAGTATATATATATTATATATATAATATATATATATATAAATTTATAAAAGGTTTTTTAGCTTGACCGGGTGGTCAATTGCTATCAACATTCAACACGGATCGTCTTATATATATATATATATATATATATATATATATATATATTAATATATATATATATATATATATAAATATATATATATATATTATTATATATATTATATATATAGTATTATATTATATAATTTTTTCAAATATAGATAATTTTCTAGAGGGTGGAGTCGGAGTCGAAGTTGGGAAGTCGGTAAATTTCAAAAGGGTGGAGTCGGAGTCGGGAGTCGCGAGTCGGTTAATATTCAAGAGGTCGGAGTCGGAGTCGGAGTCCGGAGTCGGGAGTCGGTAATTTTGAAGCGGATGGAGTCGGAGTCGGAGTCGGAGGTCGGAAAATTTTGCAACCGACTCAGCAACCCTGGTTCGCTGCAAACATATTAGACACTTTGTGTACGATACTGTTTATTAAGTTGAACAAGTTCTTGCGAAATTAGAGTATAGCCACGACAATCTCCATTGTAAGGAGTGGTCCATTGGATGAGGTTATGGAATATCATTGATTGGTTCTTTTAGAGACACATTGTTCTCTATGTGTACTAGGCGGTGGTGTTGGAGGTAGTTCGGAGGGAGAGGGAAGGTTTGAGCAATGCTCTGTTCGTCGGTGACAAAAAGAAAAGATTCGGGGAAAACAAAAAAATTGTTAAACGGGGATCTGCAAAAAGTTACGACGGGGAAAACTTAACGGAACTTACTTTTCCGGTGCGGTTTTTACATGAAAGTAAAAAGTTAACGAAAGTCGTTTAATCCCATTTACTCAAAAAACTAGGTTCCGTTAGTAACGGGAGTAAGGAGTAACGGGGATCGGTCGCCCACTCTCTTGTATATAGTATAATATATATATATTATAAGTATCTATTATATTATATAGTATAGTATATTATAATATATAGTATATTATATGTTATAGTATATAATATTATATTTATATCAATTATATATAATATACTATATATTATTTATTATATTATATTACTAATAGATATATATATGCTATATATTAATATATATAGTATATATATAGTATAAAATATATAATATAACGTATGATTATATATATATATAAGTCTAAAATATATATAGATATATAGTATACTATATATATATATAACTCGTTATAAATTAAGTTTGTTTTAATATCATTTTTACGTGTAAATGTTTTTCTTTTACTACGGCGGTTCCATGCATTGAACACATTTGTTTTAAAATACAAGCATGGGGCACACTCTTGTTTGATGGGAATATTCTAAAATCGATGCTTCCTGTTTCTAAAATTCCGAATTGATGGGATTACCCTTTTCCGAACTATTTACCATACTTAAGAGACTTAAGTACTATATATAATTATATATATATTATATATATGTATTATAATTTAATATATTAATAATAAATAATAAATATAAATATAATATTATAATATATATATATATATATATATAATACTAATATATATAGAATATTAATATATATATAGTATATATTAATTATTAATAGTGAATCTTTATATTAATACTAAGTTATTTTCATGAATATATTTTATGGGTAACTGTTATTGTTTTTCAATCCGCTATTTCGGAGAAAGCCGGGCCGGGTGCCGCTTTATAATAAAATTGTTGAAATAAAAATTTTCTAAATCTTTTTTAATAAAGCCAAGTTTCAGAGTAATCAGAACTATCTCTTATATTATTGATATATGATTAATTTTATTATTTTGCTAACTTTCGCAGAAAAAAAAATAGAGAGACAGTTTTAAATTTTTATGAAATTTGTAGAAGATCATCGTTTCTATAATGATAACTCGGCTAAGCCCGGAACAGCCCGAGTATACTATATATATATATAGTATAGTATTATATATATATATAATATATAATTATAATATATATTATATATTATATATATTACTATAATATTTATATATGTATATATTATAAATATATAAGTTATATATAGTAGGTCTCGTGTCTCTCACTTGTGATAAAATTAGTCGGAACGCATGGTTTTCTTAAGTCTATGTATGTTAGAAAGGAAATGCGCCCGGATCGCCGTTCATTCTCGACGTTTTGATAAGGGGTGCCTTCTGAGCTGCACCCCTTCGTTCAACTATACTGCTCTATGCCTTAATACTTAACCGCTTTCCCTCCGTGTTGGAAGCTCGAATATATGTCCAACCTATTCCGAGAAAAAGGAAGCTGCCTCTGACAATTCTAACTATCGTCCTATAGATCTCACCTTGTATGCAGTCTAATATCCTTGAAGCCATATTCTACCCATTTTTTCTTGAACCGTCTGGAATAGCATTCCCTTTTCCCGATCATTAATATATTGGGAGAAGGCTGATTACTACTAACATGACGAGATGGAATTCTACCTAGGACTCTGTGGTGTCCTTTATGTGGAGGCGCTTCCATTTGACATCTTGACAAGCATGCTTCATCGTAAGCTGCTTCCCCAAGCTCCCCTCTTTGCTCCCTATGTATAGTTTTGCCCCTTCCTCCCTCTATGTCAATTAAGTGGATTCTGTTTATCTCGTACTCTATAACATACTTTTTCACTGTTGATCCAAGCTGTGCTATTTTAGGTATGTGCCAAACTAAGGCAAGGGTCCTCATCAGCTCCTTGTTTTGACTATTGCTCTATTACAGAACAGGGAGGGGGCTTAGGTTCACTCCGTCTTTTTCGGAACAGGTACAGTCAAAAACTAAATGACTTAGAAACGTAAGTTCTTTCTATTCATTTGACCGTTCACCTTGCGAACGCCAAGACGTTAGACTTTGTCTCTTCCGCATGACAGTACTAACAGATAACAATGTTACTCGAGGGAAATGATCATCTCGTGAATCACACCAACTCTTTACATTAACTTATTTACAAGGGGTGTAATTGTCTGCAATTGAAGATTTTGCAATATTTATGTTGGTAATTCCAAGCTTGTTCGCTTTAGTGCTTCCTTCTTTCCTTTCTCAGCCAGCTTTATTTATTCTTCTTCCATCTTCTGTGTGTTTCCTGCTGAATTTAATCTCCATCACATTAAAGCTTGCGGTCTGTGCTCATCTAGCGAATTGTACTTAGTGGATTGTATGGGCTTTTATTTCTTGAAGAGTTGCATTAGAATTTTTACACGCCGCCTCCCTGTTGGCGCTTTGCTAGTGATCCGAGGTGTTTGTTCAATCATATTATAATATCTATATATATATATATATATATATATATATAAGTTATATATATATATTATATATATATATAAATATATATATATCTATACATATATATATATGTATGTATATATATATGTATATAATATATATATATACTATATATAAGTATATATATTATATATATATATAGTAATATATATATAATAATAGTATACTATATATATAATATATATATATTCATATATTAGTTTTTTGGTCCAGAATGTCGCGTAGAGCTTTTTGGTAGATATTGGGCCCAGAGACTGTCCTCATTTTTCTCGAGCGACAGCTTTGAGTTGGACTTCATGGGCACAAGTGTGCCGAAGAATGGGAGGAGTCTAGCTTCTTTTGACAAGGAACACCATTGTATAAATTAAAAGAATTCTTTGAACAATAAACAATTGTATAACCCTCAATCGATACATCAATCAATCTCCTTCTTGCATATATTATTATATATATCTATATAATAATATATATATATATATATATATATATATATAATAGTATATAATATATATATTAATAATATATATTATATATATATATAAACTATATATATATATATATATATAGTATACTATTATATGTTATAATATGTATATATATTATATATATATTATATCATATATTATTATATATATTACTATATTATATATTATATATATAATAATATATATATATATATAGATATATATAACAGTATATAAATATATAGTTACAGGTTTCTTATAGAGTAAATACTGAATCGCGGGTGGCTCCCAATAGAAGGAATGGGATTTTGGATAAGTTCAGAAACTTGGTGAGGAGATAGCATCAATCCTGACAGGAAACAAACGCGGAGAAGGTACTGCATGATTATTAAATCGATGTATGGAGTAAGGTAACGAAACGAATTAGTGTCTATTGCAACGAATTATCGATCTCATGGCCCCTCTTGAGTATATGAATATGTGTGTATTGGCCGCAAGTTATTGGTGTTTTCTATTTCGCAATCATTCTCCTCAAATTTTAAAAAGCAAATTTATCCGTCGGTTGAGTTTCGTAAGATCAGTGGGAGAGGCGTACATGGTCTCGTGTTTGCATTTTTTATTCTGTATTTTATTTGGTTTTTAAACATGTAGTGTCGCAGCATGCCTTAGAAGGAACGTACGCAGTCTAAAAGTTCTATATATATACTACTTACTAATATACTACGTGATATAGGTTAATGATATATTTTATATAGTAGTATATATATATATATTATATATATATAGATGTATTATATATATATCCTTTTTAGTATATATGTTGTTTTAGGTTTTTATATTATATATATATATGATAGGTAGTAGTAGAAAATAATATAATATAAATATATAGTATATATAATATATTACTATATATATATCATATATATTATTATACAGTGGTTAATAATTGATATATTTATGTTATAAATATATATATTAATACCTATGGAAGAGAGTATATAATTTAAATTTATATGTATATTTAGTTATCGGCTACTCAATTTTTGACACTCATTTTTCAAAAATTTGGGGTGCTCATGCGGCTGGGCATTTTTGCGAATAGGATTTTTAAAAGGTTACAAACTAGATCACTTGCATGGCTCAAATTTTTTATAGGTTCAATTGTGCCAACAGGTTATTATTGTCTACTGTATTCTATTAATAAAAATGCGAAAGGTCGTTGGTTTTTCTTCTCAAATGACGATCATAAACAATGCACAAACGGACAAAGACACAGAATCAACGTTCGAATTGACGTTTTCAGACCCTCGCTGGAAATGACAGAAAAACTTTAAATAAAACTGAAAAAAATTATTCGTAAATTTAAGTTCTGCATCCAAACGTCAAGCAAGATTTACTCATTACTTTCAGTTGAAGGTAGAAGATGTTTTCCAATGTAATTTATCAATTTATCAACTTGTTCCGGATAAAGTTGTTAACAATTATTCATTGTCAGGCAGTGTGTCTATTACTTTGACTTTCTCCTAAGCATATTTAATCGTACTGATATTCTAGTTTCTTCTAGCTCCACCAGGGTAAAAAAAAATGTTTAAAAAAAAAAAAAAATAAGTTAATGATTTTTTTTTATAAAAAAACAATAATAACCGTGTTTTTTTTTGTTTATTTGTTGTTTTTTCACCTATAATATTTTTTAAAATTATATAGTATTTACATCATTTATATTAATATATTTATAAGTTTTTGAACCAAAATATTTATCTTAAGCACTCAAAAACAATTTAATTTTAAACATATTTTTTTCACTTTTCTCAAAAATATATTGGGATTCTTTTCATATATATATATATATATATATATATATATATATATATATAGCGTATATATATATATTATATATATATATATATATATATATATATATCATATAATATATAATATATATATATATATATTAATTATTTTATATATATATATATAATATATATATATATATATATATATATATGAAGTATAGGGCCGTCATTTTGCACAGACGTCGCTTGTTACTCCAATATTAGGCTCGTACTACGCCCAATTTTAACCCACCCTAAAAATTTGGGCAAACCGTATTTTTTTTTGAGCCCAAATTTTTTACTTGACCGACCTTTTTGGGCTTTGACCTTTTTGGGCCTTTACCTTTTGGGCCTTGATTTGGGCCTTTAACTTTTTGGGCCTTTACTTTTTTCGACCAAACAAGCCTTCCGGTCTTCATGGTCAATTTTTGGCCACGTATTTTTGATGAACTCCTAATTTTTGGCAACCTAATTTTTGGCAACCCTAATTTTTACACCCTTACGAAGAAAGGGTGCGCCAAATGGTTGCGTCAGCAACCTTGTACGTATTACCCTATATTTACTCCCCAATTTTTTTCGACCGTGGGCCATTTGCCCACGGTAATTTTTGATCTTCCTTAGGGGCTTAGCCCTTTTAGATGTCTTAACCTTGTTTGACCATATGATATTTCGGCCTTGACCTTGTCTTCCATGGGTCATAATTTTGGCCCACGGGAATTTTTGCTCCCTTATGGTCTTTCCATTTGGGCTTTTGGTCCACGAAATTTTTGGGTACCTTTGGTTTCCATGCGGCCATTTTTTGCCCACGTAATTTTTCGACCAACCTTTGGTATTCCAATGGGTCATTTTTTGCCACGGTATTTTTCAACCACACTTTGGTTATTCCATGGGTCAAAATTTGAACCCACGTATATTTTTTGTCCTTCCTTTAAGGGCTTAGCCCTTTTTGATGTCTTAACACTGTTTGACCATGATATTTCGCCTTTGACCTAATATACCATGGGTCAATTTTGACCCACGCCTAACTTGATGGCTTTGATGGTCCCCAATCACAAGAGTATCTATGATGTTCTATTAGTGTTCTATGAGTATTAGATGAGTGCCAGGTGAGTGCCGAGGTGAGTGCAAGTGAGTGCCAATGAGTGCCAATGAGTGCCAAAGTGAGTGCACATAGTGCTAAGTGAGTGCACATAGTGCCAAGTGTGTGCCATAGTGCCGACTGAGTGGCACTTTTTTCAAGCTTTTCTAGCCCCTGAGCCTAGAATAGCTCTAATAGCCGGGTGTCTCCCCTAAGTATAAGATCAAAAGAGGAATCGCATTGGTGTAATTAAGATCTGCTAGAATCGCTCCTACTATGAGTTTAGTATTTATCACTTACACTTCCATAGACACTTAAATTAAACCATATACACTTACACTCACAACCCACACACAGATCCACTTAACTTACACTCACACACCATATTGTGATGCTCCATTAATGCTCAGCATGATGCCTCAGCATTGAATGTTCATGCATTGGCCATCAACTTCTGAAGGTCATCTTTGTGACGTCATTCTTTGATACCATTATAATTGATGTTCATCTTTGATGAGACAACTTCGATGGCTCATCTCTTCAATCATAGAACAGAGTTAATATTAATGTTTTCCCCTTCATAATCTGCCCACCAGGGCGCAGCAAGCCCTTGCCCCCAAGGGATTGGAGGCCCGCACCACAGGTGCGACCCGAGCTGCGGAAATGAAAATTATATACACTATTAGAGTCATGTCATTTTTATTTCATACTTTAAAACTATATAGGGGTATTGTGGGAAATTCTAGAGTCATTCATTTTTTATTGTCATACTCTAAACATTTTTATTAAAAACATTTTCGCGACACTCTAAAACTGTAACTGCATTACGTAGACCTATTATTTAACCATTATTTTATTAAATTATTTTTAACTTAATTACTTTCTACTTAATACTTTTTAATTTATAATTTTTAAATTGTTGTAATAAGCTTTATAAATTCGGAGTGTCTGATATATAAACATTCATTTTTACTACAATTGTACGAAATTATTAAATAACAATATACTTTACATACCTTATAAGCAGTAAAGCAGTAAAAACAATAGAGGTGTGATTACCTAACATCTAGGGATTTAGGGCTTTGTTTTACTGTTTACTGCTTTAAACTTTCCTGCTTTACTGCTTTAACTCTGTTTTACTGCTTTAACTTTCTGCTTTACTGCTTAAACTCATGTTTTAACTGCTTTAACTCTCTGCTTTACTGTTTTAACTCTCTGCTTTACTGTTTAAACTCTCTTTGAGCTTTAACTCATATATTTTATTAACATTACATACCCTTTTAGTGATTTTTTATTTGTTTTAATACTTTTATTTATTTATTTCTATTTTATTTTTGTTTTAATACTTTTTTTTTTTAATTTGTAATGTAAGAATAAACACACACAGTTATTTAATAACATTTATTTAATAAAATTGTACGAAATTTTATTAAAAACAATTACATTTACATATTCTTGAATATGCAGTAAAGCAGTAATATTACAATATGATGGTGTTACTTATCCTAAACACCTGGGGATAGTATATGCTTTGTTTTACTGCTTGTACTGTCTTTAACTTTCTTGCTTTAACTGCTTTAAACTCTGCATGTTTTACGCTTTAATATTCCTTGCTTTACTGCTTTAACTTACTGCTTTAAACTCTCGCTTTATGTTTAAACTTTCTGCTTTACTGTGTTAACTCATATATTTATTGACATTACATCTCTCTCTTTATATTTTTATTTGTTTAATACTTTTATTTATTATTTCTATTTTTTATTTTTGTTTTAAACTGTTTTTATTTTAATTGTAAATGTACAGAATAAAGACATCACAGAGTTTCGCCAGTATAACTTATCACCTTATTCTTAATAACATTGTACGAATTTATCTAAAACATATACTTTACAATACCCTTAAGCAAATCCGAGGTAATAACAATAGAGTGTTATTACCTAACACTAGGGATAGTATACTTGTTTTAAACTGCTTACTGCTCTTACTTTTCTGCTTACTGCTTTAAACGTAGTTTTACTGTTTAATCTGTTTTACTTGCTTAAACTTCTGTTTTACTGCTTAATCTTTCTAGCTTATGCTTTAATACTTTCTCAGTTAAACTGTTTTAACATTTCGCCTTTATACTGAGTTTTAACTCATATTATTTTTTGTTACATTATGTTTTTATTTGTTTTAACTTTTATTTTATTTTATTATTTAATTTTTATTTATTTTTTATTATTATTTTATTATTTGTTTTATTTTATTTTTAATTATTTTTTATTTAACTTATTTATTTACTTTATGCCCTATTGTTAATATATTTATTTAGAACACACATAGCATCTAGGGTACATCACCATACACACACACACATAACTTAAAATTACCATTCACTAAGACACTTTATACACACATTCACTATGACGACTTACATTTACCTAGACACTTACATTTATCACTTATACACGATGTGATCATCACACACACACACACACACACACACACACACACACACGATTCATTATATACACATTCACTATGAATACTTATACACACATTCACTCTGACTACTTACATTTGGTTCCATAGAACATTACATTTACACTATACACTCACACACAATTTACTTACACTGAAGATTTACTTACACTCACTACAGTTTACTTACCTGCACAACACAGATTTACTTTACACACAGATTTACTCCGCACACACATACGTCACAGCACACACACATACACACTCCCCACCCACACACACACACACCAACCAACACAAACACACATTACAATATACGTATAATTTAAAAAATTTTATTTTTAATTAAACACGTACATTTTAGAATATATTAAAATATCTAACTTATTTTCAAAGTTCTTAAAAAGATGTTATTTCTACAATGTCTTTGAACAAAAAATTTATTATTAGCTGTTAATACTTTTTGTTATTTTTATTATAATATCAGTTTTTAAAAATAACTTTTACTAAAATTTATGAAATATTAATTAAAAACATATATTTTACGTATCTAAAGCATAAATTTCAGTAAGGTCAGCCCCTAGCACCCCTCTACCTCAAGCTATGCCACGTTTTGTCTATTGACTTACTGCTTTATATTTAGCCATGTAGATAGTATATAAAATAACAAAATAAGTTCTTCTCTGCTAACATAACATTATTATTATTAAAATTCAATCTAAGTTTTTATTGTAAAAATAACATTATTCCTTACATTTATATTATTCACGTGATGTAACTAAAAATATTCAAAGTTTTTTAAATAATTCGGGTTTTTTTTATTATTGATTTATTATTATCGATGTAACTTGAAATATCATCACGAAGAAAAACAAACTACCCGCATATCCTTACAGATACGAATGACCTCTCTCTCTTTAAAATGTTTTGAAATAACTACTTTAGTCTAATTTAGGAATATATCCTTTGTAACCCGGGCGTTTAATCCTAATTCAGTCAAAAATATTCTCAAATGACTTTTTCTGTAAAATGTGGTGCAATAACTACATTAGCCTCTAATTTGGCTAAATTTAAGGATATCTTTTTGTAGACGGCCATTTAATCCTAAACCTAGGTAAAAGGTATTTTCCCGTATAGACAAAATCATTGTATTATTATTTTTACTAAATTAATTTCAACTGAAACATGCTGGATCGGTAAGATCTTTAAGCAGGTAAAGGAAATGTTTTCCTTACTTGTGAATGGTTGGGGTAATCTTATCTCTATAGACTTCGTAGTGATTGGTCGAGATTAATTATCTGTCTTTTGAATAATAATTTGATCTCAAAACTTGTATTTGAGGTCAGTTTGTTTATTATTTTTAGAACCCAAACTCATTTTAAATATCATAGTCTTTTAGCTGTTAAGCGTGACAAGTTATCTGATTTGTATTAAAGTGTTTTATTTTTACTAAGTGTATATCATATTTATAATAATACTTACATTGAGGAATATTTATTAATTTTACTAAGAATAGATAATAATTAATTCCACTAGTTCATAAGCTAACCACCAGGGCTCAGCATGAGCACTCCGCAAGGATCCAACCCGACACGCTGTGCGGTTACGCCCGCGTACGCCCTGCGTACCCGCTCGCGAGTGCGCCGCATGCGCAATATTTCGCGTTCGCCGCCGCCGCGTGCGCGCCGCAGCGCAATATTCGCGTATGCGCACCTGCGTGCGCCGCAGAATATTCCCGCGCGATAGAAATATATATATTATACTATAATATATATTATATATTATATATATAATATATATTATATAATATATATATATTATATATATATATATATATATATATATAATATATATATTACTTGTGTGTGCGGGGTATGTGTTAGTGTCTAGCGAACGTAAGTGCTATTGGTATATCTAAGTGTGAATAAGAGATATAGTGTATGTGTGTATTAAGTGTAAGTGTAAGTGTAAGTGTCTAGGGTAAGTGTAACTGCAAAAATGAATCATCAATATAGGTGATGGAATCAAAGATGACGTATTCAAAGAATGGTCATCAAGATACACAAAGTAAGGTACAAAGCTTAAGTTTATTAAAGAGTTGAGGCATCAAAGGAGAGAGAAGCTGAGGTATCCAAAGTTGAGATCAAAAATGAGGCTCAAAGTTGAGGCATCAAAACTGAGACATAAAGTATGAGGCAAAAAGCTGAGGCATCAAAAGTTGAGGTATCAAAAGCTGAGGAATGTTAAAGTTGAGGTATCAATAGTGAGTGTGTGGGTTGCGTAATGTGTAAATGTAGTTGGGGTGTGTGTGTGTGTGTGTGTTAGTGTGTGTGTGTTGTGTGTGGTGTGTGTGTGAGTGTGTCATTTGTGTGTTCTAAATAAAATAACAATAGGCATGAAGTTAACAGAGCAACTTTGGCTGTTAGATCTGGGGTGGGAGATGGTTAATTGGGTATATTGTAAGGTAGTGTGCGTGTGCAGTGTGTGCCTGTTGTGTAATGTGTGCGTGTGTGTTTGTTGGGTTAAGGTGCTAATAATTTTAACAATAGGCATTGATTGCATAAACTAATAAATACGAATAGAAATAAAATGGTGTAATTAATAATATTCATATTATAAGTGTAAGTGTTGTGTGTGTGTGTGGTGTGGTGTATGTGTGCGTGTTGTATGTGTTGTTCTAAAATTAATTCGCGGGGAATATTGCGCCTGCGGGCGCACGCGGCGGTCGATACGTGAAATATTTGGCGCTGCGGGCCACGCGGCGGCGTGGTAAGGGAAATTTGCGCCTGCCGGCGCACGCGGCGGCGGGTACGCGGCGGGCGGTGACGCGGCGGGATCGCCCAGCGGTGCGGGTGGCTTGCCTTTGCGGTGGGGCTCATGCCTGAGCCGGTGGTTAGCTATGAAATCTAGTGAATTTTAATTTATTATCTATTCTAGTGAAATTAATATTATTTCTCAATGTAAGTATGTATTATAAATATGAAATATACATTTGACACAATAGAAACACTTTTAATACAAATCAGATACTTGTGCACGCTTAACAGCTAAAATGACTATATTTTTGAAATGAGTTTGGGTCTAAAAGAATAAAACACACACCTGCTCAATTACAAGTTTAAAGAACAAAGTTAATGTCAAAAGACGATACAATAATTCTCGAACAATCACATACGAGGTCATATAGAGATAAGGATTACTCCGAACAATCACAAGTAAGGAAAACATTTCCTTTTTACCTGCTTAAAGGATCTTCGTTCCAGCATGTTTCAGTTGGAAATATTTTATAAAAAATAATAATAACAATGATTCTTGTCTATACGGGAAATTTACATTTTGACTGGTATTAGATAAATTAGCCGTCTACTAAAAAGGATTATACTAAATATTAGGCCTAAATTTAGGCTAATCCTTTTATTGCACCACATTTACAGAAAAAGGTTCAGTTTGAAATATATTTTGACCTGGAATAAGGCTTAAAGCCCCTGTTCAAAAACGATTATCCTAAATTTATACCTAAAGTAGTTATTTCAACAAATTTTACAGAGAGAGAGGTCAGATGTCGTATCTGTAAGGAGTGCGGGTTATTGTGTTTTCTCGTGATGAATTGTCCTGTACATGATAAATAATAATAATAATAAAGAAAACCGAATTAAATAAAAAACTTTGGAAATATTTTTTGTTCAGATTGGGTGAGCATTAACACTGGTACTAATTAATTTGTTAATTTCAAATGAGTAGAAATGATTTTTAATAAAAACATTTTATGTTAGCAGAGAAGAATTATTTTGTTATTTTTAGTATACTTATTACTGCTAAAAATGAATGTAAGCAGTAATTCAATGAGAACGAAAACGCATAGCTTGGTGTGAGGGGCTGGGGGCTGACCTTTACTGATGTTATTGTTTATGGAGTTTATGGGTGAAATTATATGTTTTTAAGTATATTATATTTATTAAAATTTAGTAAAGTAGTTATTTAATAACTTATAGTATAATATTCTATAAACAAATAAGTATTAACAGTTGATCTTTGTCAAATGATATATTTCTTGATTTTATTATATGATAGTTTTAATGATAACTGATTATAATTAGTTTGTATTTGAATGATGTTAATATTAATGTACGGTTGTTTTAATTAAAATCATAGTAAATGTTTTTAATTGTGAAATTTATACGTTATATTTGTGATATGTGATGTGGTGCGTGGGTGTAGTGGTGTGTGTGTTTGTTGGTGTTGTGGGTGTGTGGTGTGTTGGTGTTGTCAAGTGTAAGAAATCTTGTGGTTGTTGTTCGTAAATGCTGTGTTGTGAGGTGTTAATACATTCTTGTGTGAGTGTAAATTTGTATATCTGTGCTCAGTGTATAGTAATCTCTGATGTGTGAGTTGTAATGTGTATAATTGGTATTGGTTCTATTGGACAAATGTCTGATTGTCATTAGTGAATTGTTTGTATAAGTATCTAGTGAATGTGTGTATAAGACCTAGTGTAATGTTGTGTGTGTGTTGTGTGTGTGTGATGTACCATCCAATGATGTTAGTGTAAATGTACTAGTGTCTATGTGTACATCGTATCATTGTCATATGTGAATGAATGATGAGAGAGTGTCATAGTGATATGTGCGTATTATTGAGGTACCTGTGTGTGTGTGTGTGTGTGTTGGTGTGCTTGTGTGTATGTGTGCTTATCTTAAATTAATAATTTTCCAACAAGAGTCATGAAGTAGTAATAACATCTAAGTTAATTAATAAAATAATAAGAATATATAATAATAATAATAATAAAAATATAATAAAAATAATATAATAATAATATATAAATATAAATATAATAAGTATTAAATAACAAAATAAAAAACATAATGTTAAAATATATGATTTAAAACTGTAAAGCAGAAGTTAAAACTGTATTATAACAGAATAGTTAAGCAGTAAAGCGCAAGAAAAGTTAAGCAGTAAAACAGAAAGTTAAAGCAGTAAAAACATAAAGTTAAAGCAGTAAATCAGAGTTAAAAGCAGTAAGATGCAGAATTAGTTAAAGCCGTAAATGCATTATAAACAATAGGTATAATTCTAATCATAGTGATTAGGGTTAATAAATACTCTATTGTTTCTACTGCTTTAATGCTTTAAGGGTTGTATACTTATATTGTTTTTAAATTAGAACTTTCGTACTATTTTATTTATAAAATAATATGTTTTTTATAGGCTCGAGAAACTGCGTGTGTTTTTTATCCTGGATTGCATATCTAAAATGGTTTTAAAAACAATTAAAAATAGAAATAATAAAATTAAAAAGTATTAAAACAAATAAAAAATATAAAAGAAATACAAGTACACCTGTAGTGAGGAATATGAGTTAAAGCAGTAACGCAGAGAGTTAAAACAGTAAAGTAGAGAGTTAAAGAGATGATTAAAGTAATTATAAGCTAGTAAATTCTAAGATAATGTTAAAGCAGTATATCATGACAGTTAAAGCAGTAATAGCCAGAAAAGTTAATAGCAGTAAATGCTAATAAAAGGTTATCTAATCCTCCTGAGGTGTAGGTAAATTAACACATCTATTTGTTTTACTGTCTTACTGCTTTATATGGGTGTATATATATATGTTTTTTATATAAAATTTCGTATAATTTTATAAAATAAACATGTTTTTTAACACGCCTCTGGAAGTTCCTGCGTCAAATTTAAAAATTAAAACTCAGATTTATTAAAACAAAAATATAAAATAGAATTATAAATAATAAAGTATTAAAACAAAAAAAAATATATAAAGAAACATATATGTTAATAAATTATAAATAAAGTATTAAAGCAGTAAAGCAGAGATGTAGTTAAATACAGTAAAGCAGAGTAGTTAAAAGAAAGCAGTAAGCAAGAGTAAAGCATGTATATTAAATATAGTAAAGAGGTAAAGCAGTAAAGTTAGTAAGTCAGTAAGTTAACATGATTATTTAAGCATGTAAAGCTGAAGAAGTGACAGCATTAAAGCTTAGTAAATACTTAATAGTCATACTATTATCGCTCTAATGGTGTTAGGTATTAACCGATCTAATTGTTTACTGCTTTTTATACTGCTTTATAGGTATTGTTAAAGTTAATTGTTTTTTAATAATTTGTAAAAATTTGTTATAAAAATAATTGAATTTTATATATTCTAATTCATTAAAATTCTATCACTTCTTTACAGTACAATGTTTTAAAAATTTATATAATTAAAAAGTCTATTAAGCTAGAATGGGTGTTAATTAAAACTAATTAATGTTATATATTAATATAATGTGGTTTATATTAATAGTCTGTAATTGAGTTATCAGTTTAGGTTTCGCGACAATGTTTTTTATACTAAAAATGTTTAATGTATGAAATTAAAAATGAATGATCGTATATATTTGTAAACTGACAAGTTCCTTGAAATTTTAAGTATAGAATATAATAAATGAAATAGAATGGTGATTATATATATATTTTTCATTCGCGCGCCGGGTCGCACCTGCGGGTGCGGGGCTGGCATCCTTTGCGGGAGGGCGCTTGCTGCGCCCTGGTGGCAGCTATGATATTGGAAGTACATTAATATTTAAATCTCTGTTCTATTGTGATTGTGAAGATATTGAGTTCATCGAAGGTGATTTTCATCTAAGATGAATCATCAATATATGTGGTATCAAAGATGACGTCATTCAAATGATTGAACTTTCTAGTAATTTGAGGCATCAATGCTGAGATGCATTGAATGCTGATGCTAATCATGCTGAGGCATTAATTGCTGAGTGCATCAAAATAGTCGAGTGTGTTGAGTGGTAGTGTAAGTGTATCTTGTGTGTGGGTGTTGAGTTGTTAGATGTTGTATATGGTTTACTGTTAAGTTTGTCTATTGGAGAGTGTAGGATTTAATTGTTATATAAAATAATTCTAACTCTATAGTAGAAGCATTCTTATTGGTCATACCAACATCACCAATCGATTCCTCATACTTATTACTAGGTGGTAGACATCCCCTATTTAAGGGCTAGTTCTATTGGCTCAGGGGAGGCTTAGATAAAGTGCTTGAAAAATAAGTGGCACTCAGTTTGCGCTACTTATATGATGGACTAAATCTGGACACTTTAATGTGCACTAATTCCGTCCATCTTGCACCATAAATTCGTAGCACCCAGCTCACTTTGGGTCGCTCATTGCACTCATTTGCACCACATTCTTGGCAAACTTTGTCACCTTGGCGACTCACTCTGTGCAACTCATACTTAATTACTTCATAGAACATCTATATAGAATCATAGCAGATCATCCTTTACGGTGATTGGACCAAACCATAGAGTAGCGTGGTGTCAAAATTTGCTTCATGGTATTGGTAGGTCATAAGTGTCGAAATTATTATGGTCATACAAGTTAGTATCTATCAATGAAAAGGGCTAAGTTTCCCTACTAGAAGGCAAAAAAATTACGTGGGTCAATATTTTGACCATGGAATACTAAGGTTGTTGAAATATTAACCTCTGTGTGCAATATAAAAGTTTGACTCCATGTGAATTATCCTAAAGGTTGTCGAAAATTTACCGTGGGCAAAAAATGCCCATGATAGACTAACGGGTACCAATAAATTTTCGTGATCAAAATTTGAACCATGGAAGACCAATAGAGCCTTAAAAATACCTGTGGCCATATAATTGACCTCATGGATAGACAATAGGGTTGGTCGAAATATTCATGGTAGATACAGGTTAATTCGACATCTATAAAGGCTTAATTCCCCTAAATGGAAGATTAGAAAATTTACCTGTGGTCAAAAATTTTGTCCCACGGTCGAAAAAAATTAGGTGGCCGTAAATATTAGGGGGGTTAATTACTGTTACAATCTGGTTGCTGGACGCAACCGTTTGGCGCACCCTTTCTTCGAAAGGGTGCTAAAAATTAGGGTTGTCTAAAAATTAGGGTTGCGCAAAAAATTAGTGTTCTGAAAAAATACCGTTGGCCATTAAATTGAACCATGAAAGGGGGTAGAGTGCTGTGTTCGAATAAGAATAGTAAATGGCCCATTAAATAGTTAAAGGCCAAAATGGTAAGTCCCAAAATAGGTAAAGGCTCCAATAAGTCAAAGCCCCAAAATAGGTCCATGTCTAGGTAAAATTAAAATTGCTCAATTAAAATACGGTTTGCCCAAATTTTAGGTGTGGGGTAATAAGAGGTCAAACAGGTAAGGTAAGATGGGGGTAAAGCGATCCGTCGGCAAAAATACGGCCCTACTACTTATTAATTATTATATATATATATAATATAATATTAATTATATTTATAATAATATATATAATATATAAATATATAATATATATATATATATTATATATATATTAGTAGTATTATATATATTATTATATGATATTATATAATATTAGTTTATTTATTATTATATATATATATATATATATAAATATAATATATTTATTATTATATTATTTTGAATAAGAATCCCAATATATTTTTGAGAAAATGTGATTAAAAAATAGTGTTTAAAATTTAAATTGTTTTTGATGTGCTTAAGATATAATATTTGGTTTCAAAAACTTATTAAATATATTAATATAAGAGTGTGAGAGATACTATAGTATATTTTTAAAAAATATTTATTAGGTAAAAAGCAACAATAAAAAAAAACAAAAATCTCGGTTAGGTTTTGTTAGAAAAACTAAATCATTAAATTTATTTTTTTTTTTTTTTAAAACATTTTTTTTACGCTGTGGAGCTTAAGAAACTATGAATAAGTCAGTACGATTAATAGTTATGCTTATGGGAGAAAGTCCTAAAGTAAGAATCACAACTGCTGAACAATTTGATATAATTTGTTAATCACTATTATTCGCGGAATAAGCTTGATAAATTATATTAAGTTACATTTGGATTAAGACTCTTTCTAACCTCTAACTGAATAGTATTATGTAGTAATAATCTTGCTTGACTGTTTGAATGCAGATACTTAAATCTACTGAATTTAATTTTTTCAATTTTTTATTTTGATCTGCAGTGATAATATACAAGTGGAAGAGATGCAGCGTTTGTGCGTAGGTCTAATTAACGGTCATTTCGAACGGTTGAGCTGTGTTTTGTCTGTTTTGTTTTTTTTTAATTGTTCATTTGGACTGAAAAACATACCGACCTTGTCATTTTTGATATAGTGTGAAATTATGACCTTTTGTGTCATAATGATCTTAAATATTTGTAGCCTTCAATTGATAAAGGCTTTATTAAAAAAGTATAAAAATAAATTAATAAAAAAAAACTGCAATCAAAAAAAAAAAAAATAAAAAATAATTAGGGGGCTCGAGCCGACGTGGGGATGAGGGGGGACGTTTTTCCATACTAGGGAGGGGGCGGTCGGAACCCTGCTCTTTGTATTGGTTGTGCGGGGGTTTTCCGCCGGCCCTCTCCTTACGGGTATTGGAAAAGTCCCCCTCTGTCCCTTCGTCGGCCTCGAGCCTCCTTTTTTTTTTTTTTTTTTTTTTTGTGCAGTTTTTTTATTAATTTTTTTATTTTTTCATAATAACATTATATTGCTAGAATGGATAATATGTAATCTGGTTTTTTCTGTATTGTCGTACTTTTCGAGATAGTTTTCATTTATTGATTATATTAAAAATCTACTTAGATTCATACATATATAATTTTTTTTTCCAATTTTTTTTTTTTTTTTTTTTTTTTTTTTTAATTATTTTTTTTTTTTAACTTTTATATAGCTTAATATCCTGATTCCAAATATGTAATTGGTTTTTTTCTGTAAGTTTTTCGTACTTTTCGAGATATTTATTTTTTTGAAAAAATTTTAACATAAATGTGATTTTTAAATAATTATATTAAAATATTTGAACTTTTGAATCATGTCCGTTACCACGGAAATTCATTGTTGGTATATATAAAGTTAGCAATATAGTTAAAAAAAAAACAGAAAAAATTAAAACTGACGGAGTCGTGAAACAGAATAGTTCCTATTATATTATAATATACTATATATATATATTATATATATATAGTGTATATAATATATATATATATATTATATATATAATAATATATAAATATATATATAATATATAATAATATATATAATATATATATAATATAATATATTATATTTATATAGTATGAGTTATATTAAATATAATAACACTAAATGGCTATTATATATATATAGTATATATTATATATATAATTATATATACTATAATTTATATATATATATATAATATATAATATAATACTAATATTATACTATAATATAAATATAAATATAATATTATATAAATTATATATATATATATATATATAATATATATATAATATAATAATATATAATAATATATATATAATTATATAATATATGTAGTAATATAGTGAGTAAGTCTAGTATATTATATATATAGTTATAGCTATCAGTCTACTTATATATAC
>JABUQX010018773.1:0-10000 GCA_015478945.1 Trachelipus rathkii
ATGGATGGGTAGAGGACTGCAGGAATGGGTGGTTTGATACTGATTTACTGAATTTACTGCTTTAGGGTATGTACTATTACGCTTTTGACTGTGATATTTATTCAAAGAACTTTATTTTTATGTTATGTCAAGATAAAAAAAATTTATTTTTATGTATATGTTCTGGTTAAAACCTTTTTGTTATGTTTTGCAATTATTTCGTTTGGGATTTATTATATTTAGACGAGTGTTATGAATGAAGTTTGATTGTTTTATATATTAAGTTGCACGAAGTTGAAAGGTAAAAAATTTGTTACATTAGCAATATATTTGGTTGTCAAGTATGATGCTGTAGTACATGGGTATGCTAAATTTTGTTAAACTATCTACGGATGTTAATGTAAAATTGGAACAAGTTGAATATGGTTAAAGAGATAATGCTTGAAAAAGTGGTGAATAGGTTACGTTTTGTATGAAATGTTATGTAGTTTACTGTTGTTAAGCGCGGGAGTTTGTTAATGTTAATAGTTTATTCGAGCGTAAGGTGTGTCAGGTTTTGCCATTGTACAATATATTCTTAGTTCTGGTCATGCTATGTTAGCCTTCTTATTAATGTGAAGGAAACAGCTGTACGGTTAGCATAGTTTACGTTGATTAGTAATAAAGAATCTTGATTTTGTAACTAATGATTATTGTTATTCGTTGGTGTTGTTGTGTTGTTGTTCTTGGGTTGTCTGTTTGTTGTTTTCTTTACATTTTTAAAATCATTCCTCCTCGTAGCGATGTACCTTCAGGCGAAGGTTTTATCTATCAAAATTTCAGAGAAAACTAATCCCTTTAATCACCTTTTGACTTCAAGCCTCATTAACGCTAATGAGGCTTGAAGAAAAAGGTCGTTATAAGGATTATCTTTCTCCGATTTAATCTCTCGCCTGAAGGCACATCGAGACACGGGAAATATGATCATTTTCCATTTATTTCGTATTTTAATGTTAAAATGCCCATTGAACCAGCATCGAATTCTAATAAGGGAAAAAATTTATTTATAAGGATTCTTTTCCATATAGGCTGTCAGGCCGCTTCAGCGAGGCCATATAAGCAAAGGTCTTTTGACCAGGCCCGAGCTGAAGCTACCGTGAGGACGAGGTTCGTGTTTCACCTCGTCCTAATTTTACTCTTAGCGAAAGGGCGTAAAAAGAATGGGGGAGTAGGGGTAGAAAAACCCCCTCTCCTCAATGACGATTAAGTCTGACGTAGCAAGGCAAATGCAAGCAAACCGAACGCGAACGAAAAGCGAAAGGCGGATCACGGAGCGGACCCGGTGGCGGTGGCGGTGGCGTGGCGGAAAAGAGGGCGGGTGCGAAAAGAACTGCGGATCAAGGCGCGCGCGCAAACGCGGGTGTGTGTGCGAGAAATGAAGCAGAGAGCAAAGGGGGTAGGGTAACTGATGTAGTCATGGCAACAACAGAGAACAAAGGGGGTAGGGTAACTGATGTAGTCATGGCAACAACAAAGAGCATGAGTGGAAGCCAAAGGGGGGTAGGGTAAGCGAAAGGGGGGGGAGGGTAAGAGAAAGGGGGAGGGGTAATGTGTGGATATGCAAATGTGTATGTATATGTAAATAACAACTCGTGTACATTGATGACTTCGTCATCAATGAACACTCGGTGTGTGCGCACCTGCGGTGCGCACATACGTAATCTATCATAGACAAATGGTGGGGATATAGTATAAGAGGGGGGAGGGCGAATAATATATAATCATAAATATAAGGCTGTAGAGGAGCGGATGGGGTTAAGGGCTGGTATATATAACTATATATATATAATAATATATATATAATATAGATATATAATAAAAATAATATATATTTATATATATATATATATATTATATATATATATATATATATATATATATCGATATATATATACACTCATATACGTACATACAATTAAATCCGATATATAAATCGATCATATGTAAGCGGCGCTAAGCACGGCTGGCAAGTCATGCAAATGTTGCAACATTTGCAACTCGGCTAGTCGTACTTATTACTCTTCCCCGCAGTTCAATTGTTTTTAAATAATAATAATATATAATAATAATTATATATATATATATATATATATATATATTATATATATATATATATATATATATATAATATATATATATATATATATATATATATATATATATATATAACTGAGTACATTCACTAGTTTCTTTAAACGCCTGAGCTAGCTTGCGATTGTACAACCTGAGAGCCTGAAAACAAGTGAGAGGGGGTGGGTGGAAAGACCTCCCGAGTTTGATGACTCTCCAGTGAGAGGGAGGTGGCAAGGAGCTGAGTAGCAAGCAGCGTGAGTGGTGTGGTTTGGGTTCAGGGCCGATGGAGCAGCAGCAACACCAACAGAGGAGGGTAAAAACAGCCACCAAGAGCACAAGGGTGGGTAAAAACGCCTCATGAAAGACCGTGGCGACGGGTAATGCTCACACCAAGGGCAGCATAGAGGAGGTCAGAAACGGCTCATGAAAGACCGTGAGGGAGGTTATGCTCACACACGCGGAGCGTGTGTGAGACGCACAGGGCCCCGTAATGCAGAGTCTGAAAATAACATAATTAAGTAATGATTACGGACAATACTGGTTACGTAGAACCGTGTGCTTGCGACAGTTGCTTGTACGCACGTGCCTTCGGCACGTACATATACCTAAAAATACCACCCGCGAAAGAGCGTGACGTCACCTCGGCCAAAAATACCCCCATGAAAGAGAGTGAGGAGGGTAATGCTCACACACGCTTTCGCGTGTGTGAGACGCACGTGGTCTCCGACCATGTGACGTCAAGCCAGGCCAAAAATAATCCCCTCGAACCTACGTGAGATGCCAAAAATACCCCCCTACGTACGTAGAGAGCGAAAATACCCTCTAAGGGATAAAATTACTTGACTCTAAACGGTAGTTGTTACTACTTGGGAAACCCTGGACTGTAAGCGACTGTCGATTTCGCTTAAAATATTTATCTGAGTATCTACACAAATGAACACTTATGAATTTTCGTGGAAAATCTGGTTTATTTATGAAAATTTTGCTAAAGAAATATAAATATTATTTACGTAGCAAGATATAGTTTCAAGTAGCTTAATTGAAATATAATTTCAAGTAACTAAATTAAAATGAATTATTATTACGAACTTCATAAGCAACGGAATACGTTTTCATTTTATTAACTCAAAGTTTACGAAACATAACTGCCAACAACTAGTTTGTAAGGTAAAGACTTTCCGCCATTTTGACCTCTTATAGCTTTAAGTTTTCATAAACTTTGGCAATTAATATTGCTATACACACACACACACACACATTTTAGACTCATTATAAATTTTTATGCAGCACTGTTTACATCAAGCACTTAAAAAAAAAATTTAAACTGTTAGGCCATTAAGATTGACTTATGGGGAGTGAATCTCCAAACTTTCAAAAGAAAAAATTAATTTAAGTAACTTACATGTTTAATATTTAAACCTTGAAAAAATTATATAATTAAAAGTTCAATAATATCAATTTGGAAGAAATTAGACATAGTAGAGATATTATTAGTAGTTCAATCCAATGTTATAATTTTTAGGACGCATGCTTGTGATCTTGTGTGTATGTGTTGATGCAACTGAAACCTGTTGATGGGAAAATTTTCCCCAAAAAGCAAAACAAATATAATATGACTTTGAATATAACAAAAGTTTATTTTAATAATCACATACTTATAGTTACTTTCTCTTGGTCTATTATTATTTTTGAAGGTATAAATGCCTAATTTTTGTTTTTTATGCTTTGTTTTACCTTTCTGGCGGGAGAGATTTTTCCCGGAAAGGTACATTGTGCACACACATGACTGGTCCGAAAATTACAACATTGATTGGAAAAGGTGGCTATAATTTTATATTATATTTATACTAACTATATTAATTATATCTTTATGTCTAAGTACAAATAGTCAACTTCATTTTATATATATATATATATATATATATATATATATTATATATAATTATATATATATATATAATATAATATATATATATATATATATATATATATATATATATATTATATAATATAGTATCTATATATATATTATATTATATATAATATATATTATATAATATATATATATAATTACTAATATATATAATATATATAGGCCAGCCTCTAGAAGACCACAATCCATATCTCAAAACTACTACATGCTACCGAAAAAGGAATACATATGCACCGGATTCCTGCAAAAATTTTAACCGAGGAAACTGTAAAAAAAAAAAAAAAAAAAAAAAAAAAAAAAAAAAAAAAAAAAAAAAAATCATATTTCGAAAACTACAAAAAAAGCTACAGGGAAATGAAATACATTTTTGGAATCCTTGTAAAATTTTGGTTCGGAAAATGTAAAAAAAAAAAAAAAAAAAAAAAAATAAACAAAAATTGGCTATTTTTTTTTGTGGGGGGTGCTGGGACATAATATAATATATATATTATTTGTAAAGGTATTACAAGGCAATTTAGGGGGCTCGAGCCGACGGGGAACACAGGGGGGGACGTTTTCCATACCCCGTAGGGGAGGGGCGGAGGAACCCCCGCGACACCCAAATACCAAAGAGCGGGGGTTCCGGAGACCCTCCCCGGAGGGGGGGAATTAGTCCAACCCCGTAGTTCCCCGGAAGGCCGAGAGACCCCGACTCCTTCCATCGGTGCGGTATACCCTTGGGGTATTCTTTAGTTAAAAAACAAAAAAGCAAAATTTAATAGAAAGTCTATTTATTTTAACGAGTAACCAATAAAAGGTCTCTAAATAGGCCCTCTAATCATATTACTATAATTATTAACAATAATTTTTTTTTTTTTTTTTTTTTTTTTACATTTTCCTATCCAAAATTGTACGAGGATTCCAAAAATGTATTCCTTTTCGCTGTAGCTATTGTAGTTTTTTGAGATATAATTTTTTTTTTATTTTTTTTTTTTTTTTTTTTTTTTTTTTTACATTTTCCGCACTAAAATTGGACCAGCATTCCAGCAATGTTTTCCTTTTCCAGGTAGCTGTTGTAGTTTTTTGAGATATGGATTGTTGCTCTTCTAGAGCTGACCATATATATATTATATATATATATATATATATAGACCTATATATATATATAATATATATATATATATATATAATATATATATATTTATATATAATATATATATATATATATATATATATATATATATAATATATATTAATATACTAAATGCAGGTAACATCCGCACATTATTAAAGATCCGCAGCCGCATCCGCATCCGCGCTTTGCCCTGCGGATGTTGCGCGAATATTTATTGTCGAGATTTGATAAAGAATTTTATAATAAAAATACTCAGATGAATCTGAAAAATGGAAATGAAAATGAAAATGAGCTGATATGAGTTGAGATGATAAAACGGCTTGATATTCCATATCTTACTGTTATCAAAGACGTTCCAACTCTCTGGAATAGTACACTTCATATAATGGAAAGAATGGTATTGCTCAAAGAACCTCTTGCTTTGTACGCCAGTTCGTATTCCAAAGTGAACATTCTTACTAATGTGGAAAATGTCATCAAATAACACTGCATTAAGCTATTGAACCATTTGAAGAAATTACCAAAAAAATCAGCGCCTCTACAGCTTCTGTCTCCGATGTAATACCATTAATACATTACGAAAGCATTTTAAACCATCTTCAAATGAAAATGATGACGATTTAAAAAGAATGAAAGATGTAATAAAACTAGTTAGAAAAATGCTTTGGTTCTGTGGAAATTAACGACCTTCATACTATTGCAACTTAGATCCCCGTTATAAAGGCAAGTTTTTTTGTAACACAAAATTAGAACAAGTTAATCGTCACTTTGTGCTGCAGTTGAAAAACTTCAATCCGAACAGTCTATTAATTCGCCACCCATTAAAAGGAAGAAACGAAATCTACAGAATCAACACCTTCTACAAGTAAATCATAACAGATTTTACTGGAAGAAATTTATACAGCCAGTGTGATGAAGAAACATACTCATTACCAAAAGATGTAGTACAAATGATTGAAAACTTCACCAAGAAAAACGACTAGATACAAATGATCCTATTAGTTGGTAGAAAGTTAAGCAAAATGTTTACACACGATGAGTAAACTTGCAAGGAAATACTTGGCCTGTCCCCCAACTAGTGAGAGAGTAATTAGCAAACCTGGGCTAATATATAATGAAAAGAGAAACAGACTCTCAGCAGAAAAGACAGAAAAATTGATGTTTCTCAAACACAACCTTCCTATATTTGAATTTCAATACTAGTGCAAAAATTATATAATCCATTGTAAAATCTCTTTCAATAAGGGCGGAGGTTGGGGGAAGAGGTTGGTGGGGTGCATTTATTAAATGAAGATATAAAAAAATTTTAACCTTTAGTACGGTGGCTCCCAAAGTTGCCGAGTGACACAGGTGTCGCGCAAGGTACATTCGAAAAAATTTTAATTTTGTTTCTATTTTCAATTTAATCTTTTAATAAAATAATATAAATCCAAATGTGGCTCCGAAAGTCTAGGAACAAATTCCGACGTTTTTAACGTTCTCGGCACTTTCTGTTTGTATGTAAACAGCTGTCCCGGTTTCACGCGATCTTGGTGTTGAAATGTTGCAAAATAATAATAAGGCAAGAAAAAAATGTTAATATTATTCAATTTCCCCAAATATTTTAAACATGATTTTAATCTTTTTTTATCAGTAATATTATTAATAATAAGAATATGTTTTTAAATTTTTTTTTTTTTTTTAAAAATCCGCAAACCAATAAATAAAAAAAAATTACGCTAAAATATATAGGCCTACAATCTTTATATTATAAGGGCCTATATATATATATATATATATATATATTATATATATATTATATATATATATATATATATATATATATATATATATATATATTTATATATAATATATATAATATATATATAATATATATATATATTATATATATTAATATATATATATATATATATATATATATTATATATAATATAATCTAGAGGTGTAAACGGAACTTCCGGTCCGTGCCGGAATTCCGGCCGAAATTTGACATTTTTTTCCGGTTTCGGTTCCGGCCGGAATTTTGAAAAATTCCGGCGGAACCGGAATTATTAATCTATCTACTTCTGAGAAAACATTTGATGGAAGAGATTTATTTTACATAACCCATAGCCCATCTTTTTACAAAATATAATAGTATCCTTATGTAGCAATTATACACAATGTATTACATACCTACACTATTATTTGAATAAGTTTAACTTAAGTACCTTTCAAGATATAGAATATTAAAGATATTTATTTTCAAACTCGCTGTAGGCCAGTGAAGCATTAAAGAAATAAATGACTCGTTTGAATAATTAACTCTAACCATATATCTTTAGTAAATGATATCTGATCAGCCTTAGATAACTTCTCGAATACTGCTGATCTCAATTTACTGTATGAAGTTGGTAACATCTTCTCTACAAAATATTTTCTACTAGGAATAAGATATTTTGGTTGAAGATGGGCAATAAGTTCTATGAATAACTGCTCTTCAGTGATTGTGAATGGCTGGTTACTCATTGCAATAAAATTCATTATTTTCTAATGAATTGCCTGTGATTTGGGGTCATTGATATGCCAAATCTTTTTTTGGGAGAAACTTTCCTCAAGACTCACTTGTTTCACGGCTTAGATCTTTCGCTATTTTGGGGTGTCCTCTGTTCTAAAAAATACAGGACTCTCCCTTTTACTATCCAAATTTTTGACTTCCAGATATTTTCTTCGGTGATGATTTTCTGAATGTTTATGAAGTGTTATTGGTGTACTACCTCTTTTATTTTTCTGTGGCATATTTTACACTCTATTATAGATTTTGCAACGTCATTAGTAATAAAAAATCTCTTACGAATGATGGGATTTTAAAACAATTTTGTAGTAGAAGAATATGACGCAAGTCGAAAAGAAAGCCCAGCCTTCCCATCCCCTTTATACCTTTTAGTGAGAACTCGTCGCAGTCAGAAAATCCATCCTAGAGCTTCACGGGACCGCGACGAACCCTCACTATGGCATCTCGTCAATGTGGGGTTCATCCCACCAGTTGACCCCCTCACAAAACCCCGCCATTCACTCCTATTATGCACCTTTCTTCTCGCCTCTGCCAAACTCACACTCTCTCCTCCCGGAGGCATTCCTTTACTGTTCAATTCCAACTTTTTTCTTCTGCCTCATCAGCTGGTCGATTCCCATCACACTCACCACTTACATTATCCAAACCGACTATACATCATCCTTTCAACATGACCCAAAACCATCTCACGTGCTTTCATTTATTCTCTCATATACGTTTTTTCAACAACACCACTAACTCTCTAATCGCTTCATCTCATTTAATGAATTCTTCTCAACACCTAACACGCCCTAAGATTGTCCATCCGAAACACATTGTACTTTAGATCCATATACCTCTTATTCAGACCATAGTCTCACTACTAAACATTTAACACAGGTAACAACAATACTCTCAGTAAGACCCTAGTGCACTCGAGACTTAGTCCCTTTACATCCACCAATGATTTAATTGCACCAGCCCCCATCCTGCCATTCACAACTTTCTTAATACACTCTACATCATCCGTCCCTTTTCATCCAACATATAATCCTAAATATTTAAAACCTCAGACACCTTGTTCCAGCTCTTCACCATCTAACATAACTTCACACCCGAGGACTGTCCTCACGCCTTCAACCATACCTAACCTCTATTTCGTTTACTTTCAAAAACCCCTCCATTTATACACACCCTGCCAAATCTTCTACCAATCATCTCAGACTCCTTCTTCAGATTCGCACACAACAAAACCAATCATCCGCATATACTCGGTTGGGCACTCTCCACTCCTCTTCGCTTCTCCTCATTCTAACACCATCACCTGCCACCCCAACTTCTAATTCTTTCATAACCTCCTCCATATACAAATTGAATAAACAAGGAGACGATAACACATCCCTGCCTCATTCCCTATTTAATATTAAACCAATCAACTTTCTGACACCATTTATTCTTAACACACGCTTCACTATCGTCATAAATACCTTTCGTTTCCATTCAGAATCTTACACCACACATAACATAACTAGCCACTGCATAGAGCTTCCCTATTAATCCTAACATACGCCTGTTGCAAAATCCATAAAACCTTAAATATATATTTTTCTTTCTTCTCCCATCTCATTTTCTCCTCATTTGTTTCAAATATGTAACGATTTGATCCCACATCCTGGTACTCCACTCCTAAGCGCACCTTGTTTTCACAGCAATCAGTCCTTTAGTTTACTCGACGCAACTCTTTGTCGACCAAAATACACAGCAATATATCTTTCCCTCCAACGCTCAATAAAGTCATATATATATAATATAATATATATAATTATATATATATATATATATATATATAATAATATATTATATATATATATATATATATTATATATATTAAATATATATATATATATATATTTATATATATATAATATTATATATATAAAAAATTTTACATTGAAAGTTATATAGAATTTTTTTTTTACATTCTTTATAGTTAAAGGAAATTTCAATAGAAATTCCGGTTCCGGCCGGAATTCCGGCCGGAATTTATTTTGTGAATTCCGGCTAATTCCGGTTCCGGCCGGAACTACTGAAAATGTCAAGTTTTCCGGGATTAGCAGCCCCGGCCTATATATATATATATATATATATAATTATATATAATATATATATATATCTATATTTTATCTATAAATTATATATATCTACCTATATATCTATTATCTTAAATTATACATATATCTTAATATATATATATATATTATATATAATTCAGGGATGGGGAGCCGGGAGTCGGGAGTCGGGAGTCGGGAGTCGGAGTCGGGAGTCAATT
>JABUQX010018773.1:15000-17500 GCA_015478945.1 Trachelipus rathkii
GACAAAGCTCCAATCGTTATGTGTATTATAGTATGTACGGTAAAATTTACTTACATCTTATAACATCAATATTTTATGTTTTTAAAGTATTTTGTTTTGGCTACTTTGCCAGTAACAAACCAATAAGAGTCTTTTCTCCTACCGGCAAAATCTGGTATCGGAGGGAATAAAAAAACAGCGCCCCGCCAAGTTAAGGGTTCGGCCAACGAACAATCGAGTGTCCTGCGAGCGCCGCTTGGGTTTTGTCCCAGGCCAACGCTAAAATCCATTCTTTTTTGTAAATAAAATTAAAGTGTTAAACTATAATTAGATGTTTCTTATATATAAGATCTTTTGTATGTCAGATTTAGATACGTAGTATTGACACAAGTGAAATAATAAGATTACAAATTAAGAGGAAATGCGATCAAAATCTGCCCAATACCATCGAAACCGTTATAGGCTTTTCGGCCTTGTGCAAGTCATTCTAATAAATATAATATTTCGGATTTGATTACTCACGAAAATGTGGTCAAATTGTCAATGACAAAATCCTTATATATTAATATAAAAATAAAAATTATCTCTTCTGATCTGCGATCAAATCAATAAAAAAGAATGTTAATAAAGAAAATAACATCAACTCATTTTTTTCTATACACTTTCCATATATTGAATTATCGTACCCGAAGGTATGGTGATTTAATCTAGTGTAATTGATGTAATGATCTCATTAATTCGGCTCGGATACATATATCATCATGGAAAATAACGGCAACGACTTTCTAACACAATACCATCTCTCTATTTTCACAATCAAAACCACTAAATGGTATCATTCACTTCAATAATTCAAACTCATCCGCACCATAAGGCTTTGTCACAATTTATTATTATTATTATTATTATTATTAAATTATTATTATTATATATGATTATATTATTATATTATTATTATTATTATTATTATTATTATTATTATTATTAAAATATATATATATATATATTAATATATATATATAATATATATATTATTATATATAATTATATTATATATAATATACTATAATATATATATATAAGGGTTGTGTATAATAAATATATATATATAATATATATATCATTATATATATATATAATATATATATATATATATATATATATATATATATATATATATATATATATAATATAATAATATATATAAATATATATATATATAATATAGAAGTATATATATATATATAATATATATATAATATATAATTATATATATATATATAGTACACATATATATATATATATACTATAATATCTATATATATATTATTAATAATTATTATATATATATATATAATATATATATATATTATATAATAAAATAATAATATATATATATATATATATATATATATATATATATACATAATATATATATATATATATATAATATATATATATATATATTATATATATATATATATATATATATATATCATGGAAAATAACTTTCAACTTTCGTACTCGATGACATCTCTCTATTTTCACATCACACACTAATAGTATCATGGGGTCCAAACAACCCCAAAATCCAATTTACTAAAAACCCGTAAGAGTTACGAAGATGCCCTCCCGCACACATCGACTGCTCGTAGCAGACTAAATATCATTATAATCGTAGAGTCATTACCCCCTCCCCTTAAAAGTTATGAATGGGAGAGTAAAAATGAGCAGATGTGTGGGGTACTAAAAGACCCCATGTTACCATTCTAGGGTTAAGAAGGAACATAACTAATTATTACACAATTACTTAAAATTAAAAGCACACATATATGTAAGACGACTTTAATACAAAGCTACATATATTTATGAGAAACCAGTAGTTTTCATCCCCTACCGCTCAAATAAACATTTGGCTTAAATGATGCAGAGATATTGACCTTAATATATATAGTGATACCTTTAATCGATACCACACATTTTGCATCTTTAAATTGATTTCAAATATATAATATATATATATATATATATATATATATATATATATATATATATATATATATATATATATATATATATATATATATATATATATATATATGTGTATACTATTATAGTATATGCATATGTAACATATTAGAGGTGTCCGGAATTCCGCCGGATTTGCATTTTTTTTCGCGGTTCCGGTTCCGGCCGAATTTTTCAAAATTCCGGCAGGAACCGGAATTACTAATTTACTTGATAATTAAAAAATTTGCTGGAAGGGATTTAATTTTACATAACCCATATCCCATCTCTTATACAAATATAATGGTACCCTATGTGTCAGTATTCATACACATGTATTCATACCTACAGTATTATGAAATAAAGTTTACTCAAATATCTCAAAATATAGGATAATAGATACCCATTAAATTCAAATTAAAAATCCAAAATTAAATATATATATATATATATATATATATATATGATATATATATATATATTATATATATATATTATATAATATATATATATA
>JABUQX010018773.1:30000-35390 GCA_015478945.1 Trachelipus rathkii
AAAATAATAATGATAATAACATCGGTTTTTGATTCTTTTCTATGCTGGACCTACCTTTCGATTTGGTATTAGGCTTAAAACGGCCCTGGGCGGAAAAATGCGTATCCTAATTTAGGGCTTAAAGTAGTTATTTCAGTCAGCATTCCACCCAGAAAGAAGGCCCAGTCTGTCCTATCTGCGAAGAAGTAGTCGTTGTGTGCTTTTCAGCTGGCTGGATTTCAGTGTAAAAAGAAATAATTTAATAATAATAATAATAATAATAATAATAATAATAATAATAATAATAATAATAATAATAATAATAATAATAATAATAATAATAATAATAAAAATAATAACGATAGTAATAAAGCAGATCCAAATTATTTAAAAACTTTGAAATATTTTAGTCAGCATTGAATGAATAATATAAATGTAGGTTCATAATTGCTTTTAAATAAATCCCTAGAATTGATTTTAAGAATATGAACAGAAAGAATTTATTTTGCTATTCCGTTTATACTTATTACAATGCTAAATATGATGTAAAGCAGTAAGTCAATAGAACAAACCGTTGTACAGTATGGTGAGGAGGGGCGTTAGGTTCTTGCATTACTGTTTTATTGTTTTACCGTACGTAAAATATATGTTTTTAAAAAGATTTCATAATATTTTAGTAAAAATTATTTTAAAACTTGATACTTATAAAATTTATAAACAAAAAGTATTAACAGTTAATAGTAATAATTATAAATTCTTTGCTCAAAGATAATGATTTATTATAGAAGTTTCAAGAAACTTTGAAATAATTTTAGTTATAATTGAACGAGTAATATAAATGTATGTGTATATAAATATAAATGTGTATGTATATGTAAATAACTCACATACGTCCATGACTGCGTAATGAACGAACGCTCGTGTGTGCGCACCCTCAGTGCGCCCGTGTGTTGATGAGCCATTAGTTTATAGTATGTCTTTATAATAATAATAATAATAATAATAATAATAATAATAATAATAATAATAATAATAATAATAATAATAATGAAATATTATAGCAGAATTTGTTGTTGTAGTAGAAGTAGTAGTAGTAGTAGTATTAGTAGTAGTAGTTGTTGTAATAGTGGCTTTAGTAGCGGCTGTAGTAGTAGTAGTAGTACTAATAATTGTAGTTGTTGTAATAGTAGAAGCAGAAGATCACATCTTCAGCATGATTAAGAGGTGGGACAATAATAATAATAATAATAATAATAATAATAATAATAATAATAATAATAATAATAATAATAATAATAATAATAATAATAATAATAATAATAATAATAATATGTCTTTATAATAATAATAATAATAAAATAATAATAATAATAATAATAATAATAATAATAATAATATTAAAACAAATCCCGACTATTTAAAAAACTTTGAAATAATTTTAGTTAACATGCGTGAAATAATATAAATGTAAATGTTTAATTAAATCGAAATGTTTTTTAATAAAATATCTCATTTATATATTAAAAAATGATTGTAAAAGCAGTAAGCAGTAAGCAGTTAAAGCCTATTACTTTCACCACTGTTGCTAGGTAATGGCGCTATGGAATGACTTCTTACTGCTTGAGGGTTCTGTAAAGTAAAAGTTTTTAATGTTAGTAAAGCAGTAAAGCATAAAGCCCTATGTATTCCTCCGTTGCTATGCATTTGCGCTATTGATTTACTGTTCTAGGTCTTGTAAATGTATAATCTTTTTAATGAAAATTCTTTAGAATTTTATTTAAGTAGAATGTTTTGTAATGTGTTCTTAGTATAGATCACGAGATGTGTGAATGCATTGTTTCGTTGATTCTTGTTTTCTGTGTTGATTCTGTTCTTGCGTTGTTGTTATTTTGTTGTGTTGTTGTTTTGTGTTGTTGTTGTTGTTGTTGTTGTTGTTTTGTTGTGTTGTTGTTGTTGTTGTTGTGGTGGTGTGGTGGTGTGCAGATGTTCATGGATGTTGTTGTTTTGTTTTGTGTTTGATTCTGTTTCTTGCGTTGTTTTTTTTATTGTTGAGTCTTTTTGTAAATAACTCTAAAGTTTCATGTATTCAGATGGTAGAAGCTTCGAAAGAATCAAACTACCCCGCAACCACACTCGCCATGGAGAAATCAGTGCTAGTAATAGTAGTACCTCTCGGTCTCTCTCTCTCTCTCTCTCTCTCTCTCTCTCTCTCTCCTCTCTCTCTCTCTCTCTCTCTTCTCTTTCCTATCTCTCTCTCTCTCCTCTCTCTCTCTCTCTCGTCTCTCTCTCTCTCTCTCTCTCTCTCTCTCTCTTTCTCTCTTCTCGTCTCTGCGTGAAGGATATTTGATACCTATACACCCGCTTTATTGTTCTGCCCAGTATACAAAGTATAACATACAGAATATAAATCACGAACATTGAACATCATATACATATAAAATCAAATAATACAATTAAAACTAATAATGAATAAAATAATGATGATGATGATGATGATGCAGATGGCATGATGATGATGAATGATGCAATGATGAATGAGATGATGATATTCAGATGATGATGCATGAATGATGATTATACTGGACGATCGATGATGCATATGATGATGATGATGATGATGATGTGATAATAATAATAATAATAATAATAATTAAGTAATAATAATAATAATAATATAATAATTAATAATAATAATCGATAATAATAACGGATAATCAGCTAATAGTTGTAGTGCGTAGGGTAGTACGTAGTAGTGGGAGATTCAGTTTCATGCAATAGTGGTAGTAGTCGTGAGTAGTGTAGTAGTATTAGTAGTAGTCGTAGTAGTAGTAGTGTAGTAGTAGTCATTGTCGTTGTGATCGTTGTAGAAGCCTCCCTTATATATATATATATATATTATATATATATAATATATATATTATATATATTATATAAATAAATACTATAACTTAACCTCTTAGCCTTAACAATAACAGCCTTTATATATCTATAACTATAAAAGTCACATAGACTAAGAACATATACTATTATTATATATATAATATATATATATATATACTATATATATATATATATATACTATATATATTATATTACACTGTAGGTTTAACAAGTAAAATAAGAACAGTGTTTGGTTTAAGGTAGTAATAATAATAATAATAAAAATAATAATAATAAGTATGTCTGTGTGTGTGTGTAAATGTAAATAACAACTCAACTCACATACGTTCATGACTTCGTAATGAACGAACGCTCGGGCATGCGCCCCTCCGGGGCTCACGTGTGTGGGGCGTGCACGTGTCTAGGTCTGGGGTGTTTATATATTGGTTTCAATGAGTTTTTGCTGTGTTGTTGTTGTATGTTGTTGTTTGTATGTGTAGATGCTGTTTCATGGATTGTGTTGTTGTTGTTGTTGTTTTGTGTTGATTCTGTTTGTAATAACTAAGTTTCATTGTCTTCAGATGTTTTTTATAAAGTTTCTTTTAATTTTTATAGTAAAATTTGTAATGTGTTCTTAGTATAGTTCACGAGGATGGTGTATGGCATTGTATTGTATTATTATAACCTTATTTACTAGCCCAGCACCGCACCGCGAACCGAGCACCCGGTGCCTGTGTTACTCAAACTCTATTACGATCTCAGACTCCTTTCTCCTACTTCTATTCACTATCAACCTTCTACGATTAATTTAATTTTTAGGAGGGCAGCGTCCCCCCTTACAGCGAAAAGGAATACATTTTTGGAATCCTGGTAAAATTTTAGATGGAAAATGTAAAAAAAATAAAAAAATAAAAACAATTATTGTTAATAATTATAGTAATATGATACGTAATTCAGACTTCTTTCTCCTTCTTCAATACACTATCCAAATTTCAGCCTTCTTCGATTAATTTAATTTTTAGGAGGGCAGCGTCCCTCCCCCCTTACGGGGGGGCGCAGGGGTACGTAATCTCGTCTACGACGAGATTACGTCAGACTCCTTTCTCCTTCTTCTATACACTATCCAAATTTCAGCCTTCTACGAACAATTTAATTTTTTAGAGGGCTGCGTCCCATCTTACGGGGAGAAGCAGGGGTACGTACTCTTGTCTACGACGAGATTACATCATCACGCTCGAATGGAAACCATTAGGCTTAATCTTCGCTCGTTCGGAAGCAGCAACAAGGGCGTAAGAGCTATATTTTGCGTTCGCTCTCGGGGGGAGGTACCCCCTATATACATCCTAGCGACTTGAAATTTCGCGTGTATCGAGCTTAACACATACATAGAACATATACCAAGTTTGAAAGCGATACCTCTAACCGTTTTCGAGCAATCGCCTGCATCGGTCAAACTGGTCGAATACTACTCTCCTTGGTTCTCCTACTGATAAATCTTTCTGGCCTCTTGATAAAAACATCTCTAACAAATTCTGTAAATCTGCCTTTCCTCCTCTTATTCGATCTGATGGTTCTGTTGCTAATTCTCCAACTGAAAAGGCCAATCTCTTCGGCCTAATATTTTCCTCAAACTCAACCCTGGACGATTCTGGCATTTCTCTTCCTCCTCCTTCTCCTCTCAGGTACCCTATGTCTTTGCCTATGATTACATTTGATCGGGTGCATGGGCTCCTGAAATCTATGATTTTGCACGCTTATTGCCATTTATGTTTGCATTCCTCCGCCGAGTTGTGAGGGAGTGATGCTTCCGTACTATCCCCGCCCCTCATTCAACTACACTCTCTATGTCTCAATACTAGCACTTTCCCTCGGTGTTGGAAACTCACACATGTCCAGCCTATTCCAAAAAAAAAAAAGGAAGCCGCTCTTCCTTCATAGCTATTTCGCGACCTACCTAGAACATATATAATACGGCCTTCTTCACGTCCTCGTTTAATCGGAGCTGAGTACTAATCGTACAAGCTACTATTTGTAATTCCATTGTTCCAGAATGTCTTATCATAATATCGTAATCAGTAATCTAGTCCTCGCCGGCAAGACTCACTGATCATTCGCGTATTACACCACAACCTATCAAAGCTCCTAGATACCGTAACTCTTTATTTACGGAACTCGTCCAGAAGAAGTCTCATATCTCCAGGTGTCTGCGCGATATTACTTTTCCTATCTAACACGATTTATGTCTTCCGCTCTTAGAGCTACGGGGAGATTGCGAGTGCCGCTGACATATCCAAGCATTATATCGGTATGGCACGCGTCACTGCGTCTCCAAGCTCCCTCCTTTGGGTTTCCTCCTTTCCTTTGCTTACTAATGTCTAAGCTTTCTTTCAAATGGCTCAATATCGGCTGTTGTTGATGGGGCGACTTCTTCTCTTTCTGTCAATAGAGTGGTGTTCCTCAGGGTTCTTGTCTATCTCCTACTTTTTCCTACTTTCATTTAATGATCTTCTCACCTGCACATCTATCTCTAT
>JABUQX010018774.1:2500-30234 GCA_015478945.1 Trachelipus rathkii
ATTATTTTCAAACTTTTTATTCATTTTTTCCTATGTAAAAATTCGTATACCATTTAAAAATTATACATTCATTTTTCATTGCATAAATTCATTATTTCAAAAGAGACGAGACAGTATCTACCTTAGCTTAAGACTTAAGTCAACAATCCAACCAAAATAAAGTTGTCTTCCTATATTGCCTCGACCTGATAGAAGGATTTTTATTCACGCTTTCTTTTTGTCGTGTGTGTTTTTTTTTTTTTACATTGACAGATGTCATTGAGGATTCTGCGACTTATTGAAAGTCATTCACAAAGTCTCTTGTCCTTCAATTCTTCAGTCACCATTATTTCGATTCTTTCTATTAAGAGCGTTGGAATTGAATCAAAATAAAAATTAATTGGACCTACAAAACTACTATTACCAATTAATTGGACATGAAAAGGTACTACTACTAATTAATTAGACCTATTAAACAAATACTACTGATTAATTGGAGCTACATAACTACTGCTAGACGGAAGATAGAGAAACAATTTTTCTTCTAATGAGTGTACGATATTCGTCTCGTCTCAATTTCTGTCATTTTCATTTGTTTCATTAGTCATTTATTCATAATTTACTAGTCATTTTAAATGGTTACTCATTCCTGTTTTTCTATTGCAGGAAATGCCCCACGTTGAATAGCAAATTAACAAATCAAAACAGTCCTAGCACTCATTATTTAAAATTAAAAACAGCTTCTTGCAAATCATTTTCTCTTTCCCTGTATTTCTTCCAACAAAAAAGCCTGAATAAACGGATCGTGCATTTTCCACCTTTTACTTTGCAAATTGCAATAAATTTTTACAAATATTACTTCTTTTTTTCTGCTTATATTTTAAACATTTATTCTTTTTTCTTTCCTACATATTTTTCATTATCCTTACATTCTCTTCATATTCTTCCTTTTCTTCTTTTCTTCCATCTATTATATTGCTTACTTCTTATTTGAAGAAAAAGTTCTTTAATAAAAAGATCAAATTCCCAATAGTTGATATCATAGATGTCATAGATCAATTTAAAGTTTTCTCTTCCTCACAAGTGTGAAAAGAAGAATATTGCTCACTAATGCAATATCTCGGAACAACAGGTTATATATAGATATACATATATATATATATATATATATATATATATATATATATATATATATATATATATATATATATATATATATTATATATTATATATATATATTATATATATTCATTGCTATATATATTCATATATATTTATATATTATTATATTGTTGGTTGGTATATATATTATTATGCTATATATATGTTATATATAGATATGTATATATATATAGTTATTATATATAATATATAGTTATATACTATATATATATATATATATATATATATATATATATATATATATATATATATATATATATATATATATATATATATATATATATATATATAAATATAAAGGGGGGTTGGAACAATTTTTTTTTATAATTCCACACTATGCATATAGTTCCATATATCTTCCTCAGTAATATATTATAATATGAATCATCTGCGACCTCCCCTTCTCCTCGCATACATCCCCCTCTTTTATATATTTTATATATTCTCCTTTTTGAACTAATTCAATCAAATCATACTTATTTCCTTTGATCCGTGTATTTCTTAAAAGTGTTATTTTTATTTTCTAATATGCCTTTGAGATACTGTGCAATTCTGCGACGTACAGTGCACAGCGTGTACAGTGCACAGTGCAGCATGTACGGGCAAATATAAAAAGCCCTTAGATTAACAAACCTAAGTAGATATAATCTAAGCCACATTTCATTTTAATTATTTACTGTTTTTTTTTCTTCAGATAAATTGTCATTATAATTATCCTTCAATATATTAATATATATAATATATATTATTATACATAACAAGATACATAATAAAGATGTCTACAAGAAGTAAAACGCATAATTCCTAATTTGGCCATTCTACACCCTTTCCAGCGTCGATGACCTCATCAAATCCTGCTCTCTAGAAAAGATATTGAATGAAAGGCTACAAGCACAGCGAAAGAATGTTATTGAATTGTAGCAAAAGATGTAGAACGTATTTAGGATCTGTTTTCATTTCCACATATATCATTCGAGGGGTTACTATGAAAGTTGAACTTTAATTGTGTCAGCTACAAATCTAATTAAAATTCTAATCAAACAAAGAAATAATATCTATATTATATATCTAAAAAACTTAGGACATTTGATGAGATGTTTGATGTATGCCCATGTACTTGCTATGACAAGAAAATCAGCAGAACAGATTGTAGATATGCAATTAGAATTCTAGTGATTGAATGGGTATTTTTTGTTGGACGAAAGAATTAACCAGTGGTCCAATAGACAAAATAGATAAAATAGATAACTCAAGATAAATATGAAATACTTGAGTGTAGATAAATGAAATCCATTAGTATTGCTGAAAGTTTTTCTACATTTAGTGAAACTGATTCTTCCGGCAACGTTGACGAAAATATTGTAAGCGACGAAAAGAGTGATTCATCTTTTGTTCCAGATTCCGAATTACGAGAAAACAATAAAAGCAGATTTTTATGTGATAAATTTACTGTGACAGCGGAGAAATACCGCGAAAGTTGTATAACTACTTCTGCAATTGTTAATGCTGCAATGCAAGATATGGGGATCTTAAATTTATGCAATATGCTAATAGATAAAAAAATAAAGAGAATTGGGTTGAGGAAGCAAACTCAGCACAGGTTTTAGAACCAGAGAATTGAGCACATCGGTTTTGATGAAAGAAAGATCAAACCCCAAATTTGCAGTTATGAAATATGAAAAAGCACTACGCTCTTATTAAAAAATACAGGTGATATTTACTTTGATCACATAACTTCTGACAACGGAAGAGCTCGACGCACAGCAGATGAATTAATTACATTTCTAATTAATTTATATAGTTTTAATTCACTTAAAGCAAAATATATATATATATATATATATATATATATATATATATATATATATATATATATATATATATATATATATATATATATATATATATATATATATATATATATATATATATATATATATATATAATATATAAAGAGCACATACATATATATACACATTTATAATTATTATTTTTATTAATATTATTATTATATTATATATATATATATATATATATATATATATATATATATATATATATATATATATATATATATATATTTATATATATATATATATATATATATATATATATATATATAAATATAATATAAATTTTTATATTTATATTTTTATATATATATATATATATATATTTATATATATATATATGTTATATATATATATATATATTCATATATATATATATATATATATATATATATATATAATAATAAAATTAACTGAAATTTACATTTTAATATATTTAATACATCTGTATTCGTAATATTTATTTTGCTTAGGAAGAAAACCTTTTTGCATTAATATGTTTGCTTTCATTTTTGAATCATTGCTTGGTTGAAGAATTAAAAGAAATGCAGGAAAACAAATTACATATTTGAAATCAAAATGAAAGTCTGAAGATTTATGAACACAACTCCAAATATGTTCTTGCTTTTGTTTTTGTTCTTGCTTTTGTTTTTGTTCTTTTTTCCTTTCCTTTTCTTTAGCTTTTCCTCGTACCTATTCTTGCTCTTTTAACGATACTGTTTTGTTTAACTTATTCTAGTTCTTCTTTTACAAATTTTTCAACAATTTCTTCATTTCTTTATCCTTATATTTTCTTATCTTATTTTTTCTTATGTTTCGTATCTTTTCTTCTCCTTTTTTTCTATTTCTACATTTTTTAATTTTTCTATTTTTTTCTTTTTTTGGGGGGATGTAGGAGCAACATCTTTCAATAGAGATTAGATCAAAGTTTTTATTTATTAATTTGCATTTATTGGAATTTATCCTCCTCCTCTCTCTGTAGTGTTCTTCTTGACATCCTTTGAGGTCGTCCTTCAGCATCAATTATAGTCAAGATATAATGAGTGAAAAAGAAAGAACTCGTAAATATTAATATAATAATAATCTCCAACTCAGTATGTAGGAAATAATAAATGAACTTATTGTCAATAATAAGTTTATTAATATAGTGAAATGACGTTGAATTTTCTTCAGTTCTTAAGGAGTACATAAGAAATGATCTTCTTTGATAATTAATTAAGGACTGATCTTCCTTGAAGATTAAATAAGAAATGATCTTGAGGATTAAATAAGTAATGATCTTCCTTGAGTATTAAACAAGGAATGATCTTACTTAAGGATTATAAATAAATAATGTATTTCCTCAAGGATTAAATTAGAATTGAGATTCATGGAGATAAGAATACCTATCCAAAAAGAAAAAGAATAAAGCCATGAATTTGATTCGCGAGCAGAGTTCATATCATACTAAACTTGCATTAAGCATTATGTTGGTGCTAAAGAACGAGAACGTATTCTTATTCATAACGTTTATGATAGCTTGTGGAGAGTGCACAGCAACTTAGAAACTAAGTGATGTTTCATCTTGGTGTGTGGGACTAGAGAGAGCTAACACAGCACAGGGAAGAAATATTAGGTTTGTGGAGTGATACGTACTAATGTAGGTGATAAAAATGGTATTAATTTTTCATGTTGTTATCGATAAATATATTTTTCATAGAATGAATATCTCTTCTCTACTCTCTTTCCTCTCTCGATCTCTTCCCTTTTATTACTGAATGAATCCTCCTCTCTTTCTCTCTTCTTCCTTCTCTCTCTCCTCTCCCTCTCTCTCTCTTCTTCTCTTCTCTCCTCTTCTCTCCTCTCTCCTTCTCTCTTCCTTCTTTCCTCTTCCTTCTTATCTACTTATTACTTATACTATATACTACCACTACCTCTATAGTAATAGCTCGTATCACACTCTCGTCTCTTATACTTCATCTCTTATTACTAAATATATAAATATAATAAATAATATATTTAATTAAAATATTATATATATATAATTTCAATTGAGTTTTTTTGTTACAAATGTTATACATATATTATATATATATAAAATAGATTATTATAATATATAATAAATAATATTATTCAAATTATGATATATATATTAATTTAATATGATATTAACTTTCAAAATAAACTATATAACTAATTAAGAATATTAAATCAGAAATATTCAATTATATTCATAGAGTTATATATCATATATTAATATATTATATAATATATATATATATTATATATATATATTAATATAATACTATTATATATATTATATTATATATATTAATCTAATAATATATATATTATATTTACTAAGATTATTACAAAATAATATAAGGTATAAATACTATCAAATATTCTCATTCATTAATCAATTTGCTCAGTAATTATTTAATTATGAATGAATAAACAGTAAAATTAAGAAATTTCATTCTAAGTTATGATATGGATATATGTTATAGGTTATTTTTCACGTCACTTAATTTCAAATAAGTCAGTATATTAATATTTTGGTAGTTTTTTTTTTTATTTTTTTTTTTGCTCTAGATAGAGTTTTTTTTATTTTTATTATTTTTACATTTATTTTATTTTTCTGTTGTTCGTTTGCTGTCTTTATTTTTTATACTACTTACTTTTATGTTTTTTTTGTAAAACCCATTCAATAAATACATCATTTAAAATTTTTATATTTCAGTTTTTTTTTATACAGTTTTTATTTTGGTGTGAGACCTTCTTAAAGTAAAACAAATAAATTTCATAAAGATTTAATATGAAATTATATTTATTAAGTGAGAATTTCATAATATAAACATCACATTGCTGTTAGGCACTATGTGTTATTAATTTACTAGTTTTCTCAGTAGTTGTATTATATAATGTTGACTTTTAAATAATCTATTAAAATCCGTAAAACTAACAACAAACATCAATTAAAACCTAACTAAAATAGCTCATTATAAAAACTATATCACAGCATATAAATATATAAAAAAAACTTAAAGTTAAAAACTCATTGATGCTAAAAATTTGTATATCAATGGTTATATAGTTTCTAGTTAAACCCTACAGAAATGGTTTTTTTTGGTATTTTTAAAGAAAAACTCATTGGTTTTTCTTCTATACTTATATTACATATGATTATATTAAAGTTTTAATCTCACCAGAAGAGTTATGAACTAATTATTAAAAACAATACAAATATATGTAATATTATAAATACCAATATATAAAAACTATATACTAAACATCTATTAAAAAATATACTATAATAAATGGATAACAAGGGAACAATTAAAAATAGTAACATAGAAACTACTAATATAATATAAAAATATATCATAAATACATAAAACCTATATATATAACAAAAAACTACTTATAGGTTATTATTATTATGGTTATTTATTTTTTAAAAATAAACTCATAATGTTTTGACGGTTTTTATGGTTATTTTTTACTTGTGAATAGATGAAAATTTTTTCCTATCACTACCCTATATAATATATTATATATACATATATTATATATATATATCTAATATCTTATATATTATAATTAATACTATATATATAATATCTATATATGATATATATATAATATATATATATATAATATATATATAATAATATATATATTATTATATATATTATAATAATTATATTATAAATTATATATATATTATATACTTATTATTTATTATATAATTATTAATATATAATTATAATATAATTATTATAATATCTATATATATATTAAATATATATATTATATATATATATATATATTAAATATATATAATATATATTAATATATATATATAATATATAAGATTAATAATAATAAATTAATTTATTATACTATAATATATATACTATAATATATTATATTATAGATATATAATATAATATATACTATATATATATATTAATATATATATATATATACTTCTTAATCTTATCAATAATACTATATATATATATATATATTAATATATATTTATAATATATATTATCAATAATCATATATATATATATATTATATATTAATATATATGTAATATATAATTAATATACATATACTAATATATATAATAGTATAAAATTATATATATATAATATATATATAATCTATAAATATATATATAATTATATATTTATATAATATATAGTATATATATATTAATATACTAAATTATTATATAATATATTATCAGTTATTAATATAATTATTATATATGAGTATATATATCATATATCATATTTATATATATATATATTATATTTTACTATATTATATATATATAAATATTAATTTAAATACTAATTAATATAATATATAACATACTATATATATAATAATTATAATATATATATATATATATATACTATATAATATAATATATAATAATATAATATATATTATATATATATATATTATATATTATATATATAAGATATAAGTAATTATTATATATTATACAGTAGTTAAATATAAATTACTATATATATAGATATATATATATATATATATATAGGGTATTATATTAATATATAGTATAATATATATATATATATATATTATGATTAATATATATATATATTATTAATATATTAAATTAACATTAATTTTATATAATATATAATTATATATACTATATATAATAATAATTTATATATTAAGTATAAATTAATTATATATATATTATACCATATATATAGTATATTAATAATTAATATAGTATATATATATATATTAATAATATATTATATATATATATATTACTATATATAATATATATTAATTAATATAATATTAAATATAATATAATAAACATATATATATATTATTTTAATCATATATTAATTATATTATTATATATATATACTACTATAATAATATATATATTAATATAATATTATTATATATTATATAATATATAATATATAACATTATATTATTAATATAATTAATACTATATATATATATATATATTATATATTATATTAATATATAGTATATATATTAATTATAATAATAATATTAATATATATATATATTATATATATATATTAATTAATATAATATATAATATATATTAATATTAAATATATAAATATATTATATATATATTATATATATAATATACTAAAGCTAATACTATTATATATATATATATATATTTAATATATATATATATATATAATATAATATTAATATAACCTCAATATAAATATTAATATATATATTAAATATATAATATATTATATATATTAATTATTATAAATATAAATTATATATATATATATGATATATAAATATATAATAATATTATTATATGTATATATATATTAAATCTACTATATATATATATATATATAATAAATATATATATATATATAAAATATTATATAATATATATATATAATATATATATATATATATATTATAATATTAATATATTATATTAAATATAATTTATCATAATATTAATATATATATATATATTTATAATATAATATATATATATCATAATAAATTATATATATAATATAATATAAATAAATATATATTAATATTAATATATGTTATTAATTATATATAATATTAATATATATTATAATATATTATTAATATATTATATATATTATATATAATATTATATTATTATATATTAATTAACTATATTATTAATAATTAATACTATTATATATATAATATATATATAATATATATAATATATAATATATATAATATATTATATTTATAAATATTAATTATTAAATATATTACTAAAAAGTAATGATTAACTAATATATTATTATATTATATATTAAATAATATTAAAATTATAATATTATAATACTATATATATATATATAATATAATATATAATTATTATAATTAATATATATATATTATATTATATATTAAGTTATATATATATATTAAATTATAATATTATATAATTATATATTATATATTATAAATATATATAAATATAATATTAATTATGTAACTATTCAAATTTTATTGAGAGATAGTAAATAAATAGATGAGTGCGAGCTGTTTAGTATATACTATTTTCAATAGAGATATAATTTACAATATTATATTTAAGATATATTATTAACTATATAGAAATATCTAGTTTTTTAAAATTGAAAAGTAAAATTAAAAAATTAAATATTTTTCTCAGTTTAATTAATATTAGTGCTATATTACTACAATAACTTTAATCATATATCTATGAGATTAATTCTCACTATTTGGATTATTTATAGTCTGTTTGTTTACTAGTATCTGGTTATAGGCTATTATAATCACTATATATTATGTTTATTGTTTTGTTGAATCCTCTTGTAGAGGTTGGCTGTGTAGGATGGCGTGAGATTGTTTGGGACGCGTTTTCTGGAACTGGAAACTTTCTGGATTAATTCATATTTTAGAGATCATTTGTATACTGCTAAACTATAACAGTCCGGGGTTTTAGAGCGGTTAGGTTTTTTTGACAACTTACACTAGTGAATCTAAAGTATTAGCTTAGAATAACTTGATTGCGACACTCGTTTCTATCTATCTCGTCGAAACTTCTGACGTACCTCTATTGTTTTTCTGTCCTTTGGTCGCTCGAGACCCTCAGATGGCTACGATATATTTGCAATGTGTGTTGTGACTCTGCTGTAAGCTGCGTTTAATGCTATATTGATGCAGCATGGACTTATTATGACTGCTAATGCATAATTGCGGCGCTTGATCACGGGGGTAGTGGTGACTGTTCACAACAAATGATCGACTTCATGTTAGAGAAGTATTTAGCAACTCTCTACCACGTACGAACGTCATCTGCTGAACTGTCCTTGAATCATCCTAACTATGACTCATTCAATCTGCTGCTAAAACCTTTCTTGCTCTCTACTCACAACAATCTTGTGCCTATCTCTGGCTCTAAACTGACTTCTCCTTAAGACCGAAACAGACTCTTATCAATGCTTGTTCTGCTTTTGTCCTTTTTTGATTGTAAGCACCTTTACAGATTCTGCATAATGAGACAATATCATTGTTAATTACTCTAACTTCGTTAATTATCTTTAATTCACATAAACTACTTAGAGAGAGATTATTTCTCTCTATTATTAGATTCCCGGTCTGGCCAGGATGGGTTCTCGCGAGACTGTCCATATGTAACACATAAATACATCACCCACGTGAATGAGTTGACCGGCACGTACCGCTTCTCGGCTCAGTAAACTGACTTCTTGAGAGTTGGGGGTACGCTAGAAAGCCTGTGATATCCGTTCAGACATTTATATAAGCTGGGCCTAGGAGAAATCCCTTAATTCTTTCTACACTATCTAAAACCATCAATTACGAGATACGTAACTCTATGACTGCCTAATTCCTTGAACTACTCGACATGACGATATGTTTCACGCATCTCTAGCTCCTTCTCTCTCTTAAAAAACTACAATACTGCACTTACGACTACGCAACAGAACTCTATATGTAAATATATCGACGCCCCGACACCTCTTTATATTCCTTCTTTATATTGTTAATGAGTATTTTTATCCTAAGCTAGACCTCACCTTTGCACCAGAGACTGTTATAACCACTCTCTTCGCTTTTTCTCCTCGAGGCACAAATTACTTGTATGGGATCCGGCGCCCTGAGATTGTGTAGAGGGGGCATTATTTGCGCATTGACTGTACTATATTAAACACTATACACTGAGTTATATATATAGGGAGTGTCATGACTCTGAGACTTGTTCTGGTGGACAGTACGTTGTGTGCTGGGTATGTCTAGCGCTGCGAAATTAAGGTATGTGCACGTAGTAACTAGCATTGTGTATGGCGCAATTGAGCAGAACCGAGATTATGCTCGGACTTGGTACACTGAGAATATTAAACGTAACACACATCATTTACTCTCCTCATAATCAAGTTAGACACACATATCGTATCGCCTTGTCTCGATCGTCTTAAGCCAAATTCTTGATCAGAGCTGAGGAACCAAGTGGAGGTGCAGCTATCGGGCAGATTGGTATAACAACTCTCAACGTCCCCAAAAAAAATACAACTATCATCCAATGAGCTAATTTCAGTTAATGAACTATGAGACCTTCTCCTATAATATTACAGCTATTTGTCTCCGAGCGGTCACTACTGACAGGAGAGCACTTATCATCCACTTCTCTCTCACACTCTGATTGAGAGATTACTATGTCTCACCAAACAAGCATGCCGAGGCTCGTTTTTTTCTGGACTTTGGATCGGCGCGTATTTTTCGCGGTGTGGAACAATCGAGATAATGGTCGCGCTTATAAAGGCTACTATAATTTAGAATGACTTCGCTGTTAGCTCTGTGTACCTTACTGGAAAATTTTCTGGCTCATGACTTCTTGCCAGAGAATATAACGTATATCGGAGTAACTGTAATCTCCTGTATATAGTGTCTTATTTGATGAGCAGGTTCATTCCTTCTTCGATATACTTCCTCAAATCTTTCGCTCTCTGACTTCATATAATTCATGGTTGAATTTCCTCGCTCAACTGCACACTAATGGTCACACTCTTCTTCGGCTTCTTATATGGTGCTATTTCTAGCCTAGTAGCCATGAGAGCGACATTTATCTAGGGCATGGCGTCACATCGCCTGCGAGTGTGCATCATTCAGGTAATTCTATGCCTTTCGCACCTGTGTATCACTACTTCGATCGAGAGGCCTTGCGTAGACTTATCTTCCGGCACTTGAACTTTCTGACTACATGAGATAGTTGAGGCAAAGGGGATACGTCCGGGTGGACGCGACAGTAAGCAACCGGGCAGGTTTGCCATCACGTCATTGTGTGGAAGTGAAATGGCTAACTCTACGTCTGGTGAAGACTTACATCCTATCGTTCAAGAAAATCTTCCTATATTACCATGTCTCGAGAAGATCTATGGCAACAGGTTCTTTCTTCGTCAGTCGTTAGAGAACAAGACATCTATCCTAGCAACAATATCTCTATCATGTAAATCTGTCCTTCCTCCTCTTACCGAAAAAACGGCGTAGTGGAGGCCGGTCTCCTCGTGATCTGTTTTAAAATAACCTTCTCAGACTGAATAAAGGCACAATCTTTCGGAGATCTTACTTGTATCTCTCTCTCTAGGATTGTCAATATTGTTCTCATTTCTCATTTTCTAGCTAAACATTTACTCCTAGAGCAATCTATTCATTCTCTTCTTATCCGATCCCGCGCCGACTGAAGTTGGCATTTCGGCATCGCTGCTCACCGTCAGGATGCACTTCGGGACTTATACTTCTTCCTATCTCTGTCTCACTAGGCTGATTTTATGGGTCTCTGATGCCGCCTTTGACCTTGTAATTACGCGCGAGTACGTGTGACTGTGGATGGACTTGTTGAGCATATCAAAGTAGAGGAATGCACCGTGGGTATCGTCACGCCTCGTATACATCTTAGCTCGAACTCGGCATAGCTACCCGCGCTCCTTTTGAGAGGGTGCCGCGGCGGTCTATTATGCTCCTGTACGTATATGGTCATCTAGTTTTTCAACCATCATTCCCACGTAGTTTTTGAGGGTAGGTTGGATTGTGGTGCTGTGCGCGGGTATCCCTTCCTCGTTCAAAGCTGACACTTTTATAATTCCTTCCTTTCCGGTTTAATCAGTCTAGGTGTTCGCTGTCAATCACACAGGTTTCTGTATCTTTATACACTTTCCTCCCTTCACTGCTTTATTCCTCATGTTTCGAATTAAAAGTGATCTGCTCACCTGCAGAGAATCTAACTAATCTATCCCAACTAGTCCAGCACTCACTTTAGCCGATGACTCGACTCTATATTCACTCTTTCTACACGCAACATTTCAATAAGACTGACGTGAAACGCCTCGCTCTGATCTTTTTACTTTCAGGAATTGATACCATCTCTCGTCGTTCACTCTCTCTTCACAGATTTATCTATTAGCGCTCGACACTTTGTAATTATCCTTATCTAACTTGGAGTTCATGTATTGGGGGAAAGGCGCTTCGTTTCTGAACCTCAAGGTGCTCATCTTCTATAAGTTCTTTAAAAATATAAATCCTCTACCTATAGAGTACATCTCCTCCATTCTCTCTCCTACTAGCACTCATTCTGTCCCAACTTTGTCACTAACACTCACTCCGAGCCCGAGATTTCTCGGTCTCTCTTCTGGTTACAAGAGTCAGACTCGAGAAGGCATCTTATGGCGACTTTAGTCGCCTTTACTATCAAACACACATATAAAGTTGCGATACTTCCACATCTTAGCAATCATATGAGTTGGTGGCTTTTTTAGGGGCGGGCTTTGAATCAAAGAAACTGGGGAGGATACTCTGTTTTTAGGCACGTGTGTGGAGACTTTTGTTCTTGACATATCCTTATAGTAGCTCCAGCTATACCAAAGGAGTCTCATTCCTGCTGCTGAGTATCGCACGCTCACTGGGTACGGCCAGCTCTCGATATCGCTGGGGGGCTCATATGGTGTCATACTCCCTGCTTTCGCATTAAGGGATCGGATCTAAAGGGCCCATAACATGATGTGTTATAGAATTTTCCTGTCAGCAATAACTTCTTCTCAGTTTCTCTTGTCGCTTCTTAACTTTTTTATATGGTCGGAGCGCGATGTTGGTTTCTGTGCTCCTTCAATATGTTTCTAACTCCAGGTATCGGCTGTTGTTCGATGGCGGACTTCTCTTCTTCCTTTTCTGTTAATAGTGGTGTAGTGGCACTCGTGTGCTCCGAGGCGAAGAGGCTTTATCACCCTGTCTTACTCTCCTATCTTCACCAGCTTGTCCTACTGTACTTCACCTTACACTTCTGATCTACGATCGCATTACTCTCGTAGACCATGCAGAGGTGGAGGTAATCTACTGCAACAATATCTCGAAGGCTTTTGTCGCTCTGATATGAGGTTGACGAGACTGACACACACGTTTCGCATTGGTGTGCTAACATTATTTCAAAGTTGCTCTCCTCTTCTTTCCTGCCACCACCTTCTTTTTATGCTCTTTGTGCATTCTACTCACCAGCATTCTGTGTTTCCTGCGCCTGAATTTAATCTACCTCCTACACTGTCAAGGCTGCGTTCTTCGCTCGCTCTCTATTATCTGAGTAATATTTCGTCTGTTTAGTACTCGCAGCGTACTTTACTGAGTTGCGTTGTAACACCCTCGTTCCCTCCTTGAATAGGGGCTTCGCCTGCCCGGGAGTGGTGGTGACAACTTTATAAAAAACTGAGAATAATGAATATATATCTTATTCACGGTGGAATGTAGTCTAGGATCGATCTGAGAAAACTACTATTGAGTAGTAATTCTAAATTCAATATAATCTTATCACTATTTAATATAATATATTACCCAATCTATTCTTAATCAAATTTATCAATACTGTACATCACTATCATATATAGAACACTATACTATTTACTATAAACTTTTCTACTCTATATATCTTATCAGTAAATACGTATATATAGTATAGAGTTTATATCACTCTCGTCTCTCTAATCTATGGTATATGACAAATTATAATATAAATATATATAACTATATATTTTAATCTTCTATATAACTATATAATATATAATTATCAAATAACATAAAAACATGTACTTATAGGAATCTATACTATATCATCAATATAATAATATAGGTTGTAGGTATATACTATTATATTTAGTGCCGTATATGTACCTTATAAATAGAATAATCAATTGAGAGAGGTATAATATATCTATATATTGTTATATTTAGTACATAGAACTATATATAGTACGAGATACTATTTATTTACTACTTCTATATCATTCGTAATATATAGCTCCTATATACTAATATATACATATATATTATTATATATATATATGGAGAGCCTACTTACATCACACATCATAAGCTACGTTGTATGTATATGAGTATTCCTATAGGCTATAACATCGTCGCGGGCTAGAAGTCATGCAGTGTGTTGGACAAGTTAGGAGGTCTGATAAATCGTTGTAATTGGTTTCTTCTTTAATTAAACACTAAATTGCATACGCCAGATGTTATAGACATCTTCGTCAAATAATTTATGTTATTTTTTAACTATGAAAGTAGTGTACATAGCTGTGCTTATTTTAATCGATCCAGATTTTTAAGGAGAGTTGCTTTATTTTCTTTTCACAAGTTGCCTCTTATATTTCTATTCAATTATAATAATCTCACGAGTTGTTCTCTCTTAACTCCTTATTTCTTTATAACTTCTTTCGTACATGTGTTGTCACTAACTTTATTTGTGAACCTTTGCAACACTCAGCAAAATCATTGTTTCGGTTCGCAAAACTTACTATAAAATTCATACCTTGTCTTGATTATAATGGATTGTGCGATAATTGCGTCAGACATAGGTATCAGTATGGCGGGGTAAGCGTAAGGCTCCTAATCCTTCATGCGGTAGCTAATTAAACGTACTCTGATACATGGTTTTCAGAACTTTGACCGATTGGAATTACAAGAACGCTCGCTTAGCGTCTTTACCAAATCTTTTAACTGTAAGAGAACAAACCTTACAAACACAGTGTACAGGATTATTATGGAAAAGGGGTTTTACAATGGTGCACGCCTAGAGTGGAGGGGCTTGATTTAAAACATGCTTTCTAAACGTTTAACGTCATCTCCCCGAGGTAACTCGATCACTCACTTATCCACTGTATCAATCTTTTCAAAAATCAATATTTTACTGTTTTTGCTCTTTTTGATTTCTCTTAAACTACCTATATTTTCTACTGATATTTTATCTCCAAAATTTATTATTCATTATTTATATTTTTTTAAAAAGAGATAATGTAATTAAGTAACAAAACCAAATTATTGCAATAATTGTCAGACCACTTCGATTCCTATTAACTTAATAATTAATTAAGCTTATTTACGATCGTCTTCAATTGTTTAACAAATAGAAATTTTTTTTTGAACAAATAAGATGAGTAATTCTTAGGGTTTTAGCAACATATATTATATATCAAAGATAGCTGGAGCAGACTTTCTCCAGTACTTTATGATGTGTTCCCTATTCTGAATGCTAAAACGTTTTTAGAAACCTTCGAACAGCCATCTCGACATCATCACTCTTTTGTTTTACACAAGATGTCATTTCAACTCCTATTAATAAAAATTTCGTAACATACAGAAGATGTATTATAGTCGATTATGACTTTCAACCAAATTTATAACTTAATAGATTTCCTCACTCGTGCACGAGAATAATAAATTTTCACCTTTTACAAAATAAATTCTATATGCGCGTATTAGACGTGTTTCTGAGCACTGCAAAACTTTTTTCGTACTTGAATACTAAAATTCAACGACATAACATTATAAACCTTAATTTTCCATTAATACACGCGACTTACCTTTCTGACACAATTTCAAAAACTGGCTCGTTTGAAGCAAAATACTGCTTGTTCGAGAAGACGAGTGAGTTTTTTTAAAAAACGAACTTGTTCTTTAGCAGTTGCTATATAGGCTACTGCGTTACTAGGATGGTCGGAACAGTGCGATAGCTGTAAACAAGGTTCAATTTTCGAAACTAGCTTTTTATTTCTGTTTTGTTTTTCGTAATTTTTTTTAAATAGAGTACACCATTTAAAGAAAAACAATGAGTGATTTATTATTACTTTTACATTATTATTATTATCTAATTAATATTAATCTTTTTAACTTATTATTATTCACTTATTATTATTATTTGTGTTACTTATTATTATTACTAATATTGATTATCATTATTATTATTATTAATTATTATTGATATTATGATTATTATGTATCTATCTCATATTATTAGTCATTGTCTCATCTCGATTAAGGATGCTGTGTCACGTATACGATCTTAATTAATTTAGAGAGAAAGTGTTCACATACGTTAATTAACTATTCTGTCTGTAATAATTCTTCTTCGTCTCACAATCATTTTTTCTTACTTAATACGGAATAAATATCTTAGTAAAGTATAGAACATGAGTAGATGTCATTAATATATATCAGATTGTAATATATATATATAATAATAAATAATATATATAATATACTTATTATATATATATATATATATTATAATATTAACTTATATATTAATATATAATAATATTAATATTATTAATGATATTTATATATAATATATATATATTATAATATTATAACGGTACTAATATATGTATAGTTAGTTATATACTATACTATATATATATTGTATATATATATATATCTATATATTATATATATTATCATATATATATATTTTTATATATATAACTATTATGTATAATTATAATATATATAACTATATAATATTAATATATAATATATATATATATATTATATATATCTATATATATATATTATTATGTTATATTAATATATAATATCTATAATATATATATATATATATTAATATATATATAATATATATATATTATATATACTACTAATATAATATATAATTATATGTAATATTATAACTATATATATATATATATAATATTAAATATCACGACAGGTTAATAATATATAATACTATATATTATATATATTATATATATATATATTTATATATGTCTATATATATTTTTATATAATACGCTATATATTTCTATATAAATACTATATATTCCTATATAATACTATTTAATATATTATATATATATCATATAAATATATATATATATTATATACGTATATATATATATATATATATTTTCTATATAAATAGTATATAATATACTATAAATATAATAATCTATATTATATACTTATATATATATATATATAACTATATATATATACTTAATATATATATATAATATATAATACTATATATAATATATATATATATGTATTTATATATAATCTATATATATATATATCATTATCAAATATTAATAATTATATTAATATATTATCTATATATATTATATACATTTAATATATATATAATTATATTAATGTATTATATATAATTAATATATACATATACTATATATATATATATAATAATATATATATACTATATATTATAATAATATATAATATCATATATTATATATATATATATCTATTTTAAATATTTAATATTACATATTTATGTCAATCATAATAATATATATATATAATATAATAATATATATATATATATTATATAAAGTTATATAATATAATATATAATACTATGATATATATATAATATATATATATATATATATATATATATTTTATATTATACTATATTAATATAATATATATATATATAATATATATATACTATTATAATATATATAATATATCATATATTTAATAAGTATATCTTATATATATATCTATTATATTATCACTATATATATTATTTAATTAAATATATATATATTATATATAATATATATAAATAATAATATATATTATAATTATATAATATATATAATATATATTATATATAATATATATACTATAATACTAATTATATATATATGATACTATTATAAATATTAATATATATATATATATATATATATCATTATATGTATATTTATTATTTTATATATAACAATATATAATAAATACTATATTATTATATATAATATATATATATATATATATATCATAATATATATACTAATATATATATATAATTATATATATATATTAAACATATTATATCATGCGGATACTAGTCAGCAGTTAAGTAGACAATAAGAGAGTATAATTATATAAATCGTATTTATCATATGTAGGTCATTTCTTCTCATTACCCACTAAATCTACTTAATTCTGCACAAAAAATCTAGGGGGAAAAAGTGTCGGTCTGATGCAAGACGAACAGATAAAGCTAGCGAGAAAGACAATATGCTAGTCAAGTCAAAAAGAAAATGCTCCAGGTCTTACTTATCCAACCACTTTAATACGCTTAAGTGAGAACTCGTCGAGTCAAGTTGAATAATGAACTCTAGGCCGCTTCACGGTATGCGTTACGTACCTCACACGTCCATAGTAAATATCAATGAGTGTAGAGTCCCTCTGGTCAATTGGTGGGCACTATCTAATTAATGATCCCCTCTACAAAAACCTTGTCCCATTATTTCTAATCTCTACTTATGCAATCTTTTCACTCGACGGCCAAACTCAATTCCTCTCTCCACTCTCGCATTGCAACTATTTCTTTAAACATCTGACCTTCAATCCACTTTATCTCTTCGTGTTTATCCTACCTTTTGCATACACGGGCGGCTCTACTATATGATTCCAGAACATTACTTACTCCCAATATATATCTTGCATAACTAATCCGATCTATCATCATTTAACATCATCTTTCCAGACACATGACCAAATCATTGACTCACGTCTAGAGTCTGCCTACTTTCATATCTATTTCTGTCATTAAATCATTTCTATTCTACACTACTCATCATCGGTAATAATATGTATACTGGATCTCATTTTGAGTAGATTTCTTCTCGCATCATAACCATGGGGTTAGTCAGATTGCAACATCTTGCATGGACAGAGGCCATTGTTAACTTTAGATCCATACTCTTATTTCAGACCGATGGGGACTAACTATTGAAGGTTAGACGTAACGGAGCGTACCATCACTTCTCTCCTAATATCATAGAGACCATCTACAGGAGCTACACAAACTTGGTTCTGACTTCATGATCCGACACCAACGGATTTAATAATCAAATTTGACCGATTGGGAATTGACAAGAAACGCTCGCTGAGCGTACATTTATCCAATAACTTTTCCTGTACGCCAGCACCTTCTGCACGTAGCACCAACTTAATACTTCAGTTCACAACACGTGCATAGTATTTTTCCCTTTCATGCCAACATATATCATAATAGTATTTAAATCTAAGAACTTGTTCCAGTGCTTCACTGCATGATAACAAAGCGTGGTCGCACACGAGAGGCGTCCTCAATTCATCAACACATATGGTAACTACCTTATCAGACGCTGTTTAATTCTCGAACTCATGTCATGTTATACACCTGCCAAACCCTTCTACTAATCATTCTCCAAAGCTTGTTGAGCAGGATTCGCGGCTCTAGAATCACAAAACAAATCATCATGCGGTCCAAATATAAAATAGGCTCTAGGTCGCACCCCTCAACCTTCTTTCTTAATTCTCCATCCATTTCATAACACAAAATTTTCCGGATCATCATTTTTTTTCTATTGTCTAATTCTTGTTTCTATAACCCCATTCATATCAAATCTGAGAACTACAATCCAAGGTAGGCACATAACAATTCTGCCTTATCTTTGCTATTCATTTGATATGTTATTCAAATTAATCTAATTTATTATTAAAACAAGATTTCCATTCTTAACGTTCATTTATAGCACGTACTAGTCATCTTCGATTAACACTTTTCGACCATAAATGATCTAGGCTATAACAATATATGCCTAACACTACATCTTTCTAATCAAAGCTCACAGTCCTTCCACAATATTTCTAGACTGAAGATTACATTGTACCTTCTAATCTGAATAATCTTCAATAGCTTGTCTCATAATTCTAACCCCATCATTCACCATAACACTCTCTTCATAACCCATCGCAATGTAGACGATCTTCCTGATGACATACAAGAAGAATTTTTTGAAATCTTATAGAATAAATCTCCATTCCTTAGGTTTTTTCCTATATTAGTAAATCTTTCAAATGTCCAACTCATCAGCTCTCCGCAAGTTTCTTTCTGTATCATCTCACCTAAAATTTTCCATTAATCCCTAGCATTGATGTTTATACTTATACTCTATCAATCTTTCTTACATTCAATCTTATCGCAGCTTAACCATGTATTTCTTACTGATGATCTCATCCAAAATTATTCCTATCTGTTGCTACTCATCATATTTTTCTATATTGTAAATTGAATGTGGTATTCCTTCCATCAGATATTATTGGTGATAAATATTCATCAACTTTGAATTGTTTCCTCACACACACGTCGTCTAAACTAAGTCAATTTCAAAAAGTTAGTAAATCGCGAACCCATCTCAGTAATATTCTTATTTCAGAAAACAGCAGGATTCACCTCATATTTATTCTTCAATCTTTATTCAGCGCTTGCCTTTGGTAAGCTGCCACATTATCATGATCCTCCATCCAAAATGTTCATTATAATTAGATCTCTTTCGCCACCCTCTATCTTTACTTATACTTACATACTAATAGCGATTATGTCACTTTCTTTTAGCAATTTCTTCTAAAATCACTCACCTTTTTATGCTACTTCATAGTAATTCCCAAAATGTCTTTCTTGATGAGACATGCAACGTAAAAATTTGCCTTTTGTAGCATTCTATTCCACGGTCTTTTTACTTTTAGAATCTGCTGCATCACCGACAAACTTTCTTCATTTCCTAGTAATCACTCTCACTATTCAATTTTAATTCCCTCATTAAGACAATATATACCAACTCACATCTCTATTGGAGGAGCTATAAAAATAATAAAACGTGTTCCATTTAATGCTTCAATGTGAACTTTGATATAACATGATTTAATAGCGTGATTCACATTCAATACTGATTGTATCTTTGACAAGGCGCCTCCTAAATATCTTATCACATATTAAAAAACTTCGTTTGACGCAAATACTCGCCCTCTCGAGAAAGACGAGTCGAGTTTTTAAAACTGCAACTTGAGCCTTCTTCTAGAGCATCTGCTAAATAGTCTTTTCTGGATGGTGCGAACCAGGCCGATGCTTAAAAGGTCATTTGAAATAGCTTTTTGTTCATCTTTAACTTTCATTTAAATTCTTTATCTCCATTTTTCTCCTATTCTTCATCTTCTTCTCGATTCAATAAGCACCGCCACTTAAGTCTAGTATTTAAATAAAACAGGATAAGAACTCGCAAGTCCCGATAATCCTATTTAGTCTAACGCCCATGTGTGTTACTATCACTAAATTAACATCCAGCACATCAATGACGTCACAACATTCCTTCCTCAAACATACTAACTCCAAAATCAATTGATATATATAATAAATATTATATTTATATATAGTATATATTATATATATATATATATATATATATATATATAATATATATATATATATATACTATATAAAAAATATATAAATATAATATATATAGATATAATATATATATATACATATACTATATATATCTCTATATCTATATATATATATATATATAAATAGTATATACTTATATATATATATCATATATATATTCATAATATATATATTAATATATATATATATAATATAGTCGTTTTATATACTATACATACTACTAATATAATATATATAACCTATATAAAATATATACTATATATACTAATACTACTAATAATATATATATATGTATATATATATATATATATATATATACGTACTATATATTCACTCATATATTCTATATATATATATATATATATATATTATATACAGTATATATACTTAATATATAATATATATATATCTATAATAATATATATATATTTATATATATTATATATATCTATTATATATATTATAACTACTATACTACATATATATATAATTATATATAATTACATATATAAATATAGTATATTATATTATAATCATATCATATATAAATATATATATATATATATATTATATTATATATATATAATATTATTATACTAAATATATATATATATAATATATAATATATATATATAATATACTAATTATTATATATATAATATATATACTCTAATATCATTAATGATAGAATATATATATATATATATTATATATAAATATATTATATTATACTAATATATATATATACTACATATATATATACTACATATATATTATATATTAATAATATACTATATATATATATATTTTTAGTATATTTATATTATATATATATATATTAATATATATCTATCATATACTAATACTTTAAGTTTTCTTTGATAATTAATATATATTTATAATATATTAATATCATATATATATATACTAATATAATATATATATATATAATATAATATATTATATAATATATATACTATAATATTTCCCTTCAATTAAATCCTAGGGCAGGCCTATACTATATTAATATATATATTATATATTATATATATATATAAGTATATATATATATATATATATATACTATCTATGAGAGGCTGAATTTAAATTTTAATTTTATCTATATTATTATTATATATATTATATTTTATTAATTTTATTATTTATTATATATTTATTTATTATTAATTGTATTTAATTATTATGATTATTGATTAATTATAATTATTATTATTATTCATTCATATTCTTGAATTATTATTATATACTATACATATATATACTATTATATAATTATTATATCTTTATATATAGTACATCTAATATATATATATCATATATACTATAGTGTATTTAATTTGTAAATATAATATTTATAAATATACTATTTTAAAAGGGTGATTTAAAAGAAATCTAACCAAACTAAAATTCTGAAATAAGAAAATCGGTGCTCAAGAATCTTAGCTAGGAGTTCTCATAATTGCTGTGTATAAGATGTTTACGTAAGTTCTGGTCGTCCAAAACACGAGTGAAATAAAGGTATTTTTCTTACGCGAGAATCTCAAGAGAGAGTCTCAGATCTATTCAATAGTTCACGTTGAAAATGCATTATAAAGTTAATTAAAGCTCCCGCGTACCTGGTACATTTTAGTGCTATGTAATTATATTTCTTCGCCCTCAAATAGTTTAACGCGTTAATAGTGTGTCTTGGAGATTTGTAGTTGTTTCTATCTGTAATGACGAGGAGGAGTTGAGGAAAAACGAATAGTCAAATGTAAGTTATTACGCAATAAAGCATGAAAGAGAAATTGCAAGTTAGAAATATACTAGATCAAGTTTAAAATTTTAAGTTTGGAATACAAGCATTCCGAGTTTAAGGCATATAAGTATCAAATTTAATAAGTCCAAGTTTTAGGAAAAATTTATCAAATTTAAAATTTTTAAAGTTAGAATAAAGTGCAAGTTTAAAATAATGTTTAAAAATAAAGAGTCAAGTTAAAATACGCTAAAGTAATAGTTTGGGACATAAAACATTTAAAACATCAAGTTGAATCAATGAAATAAGTTAATTAAACGAGCACGAAATATTGTAGTTCTTAAAGAAAATTGTTTAAGATTTGGGACAAACATTTTAAGTTTTGAGGTCGGGAAAAGTTAAATACGGTTATTGTTATATTTAAAGAATTAAGGCGACGAAGCTTTAAAGTATAAAAATGGCTGAGGAATTAATGCCTGTGGCAGTTTAAGCTAGAAATTATTGAGGGAGCAGTTTATCGATAGGATTTGCGATAATTCGCGATAAACACATTAAAGCTAATGGTTGCATATTACTACGTGCCAGTTATTTAATAGTTGGTATACCAAGATTGTTGGTGTTGATATAGTTTGGCGATCTCGGCTTGCCATGATTGGCAATGATTGGTTATATGATATTCAATGATATATAATGATATATATATTTATATTATATTATCATTATTATTATATATTATTAATATAATACTTATTTATATATTATTTTATATATTATTATATTATGTTTATTATATACATTATTATAATTATATTATAATATATATATAATTATTGATTTATTATTAATTATTATTATTATTTCTTATTATTATTTATTAATTATTATTATTTTAATTATTCATATTCATTATTATTTCAATTATTCTTATATTTTATTATATTATTATCATATTAATTATTATTATATGATTATTATTATTATTATTTATTATTATTATTTGTATTGAGCAATTATATGATATAATATATAGTGATTATTAATATATGATTATTATGTCATAATTATTAGATGACACTTTGAAAGTTAATTGCTGACTGGTAAGTTGAGTAGTAAGATTATTAATTAATTAATAACTATTATCTATATATTATTATTATTATTATTATTATTATTATTAGTTATTAATATTATTATTATTATTATTAATTATTATTATTATTATTATTATTTATATATATTATTAGTATTATTTATTATTATATCTCATTGCAGTTGCATCAAGTCTTATGCATTTGTATTAATATCTATTAATTCTGTATTATTATATTATTAGCGTTAAATTACAATTATTATTATGAATCACTATTCTATTTTTATTAATTAATTATCGATTCGCATTAGATTATTATTATTATCTTATATTCATTATCTATTGCATTGCATGGCCGTTATCAGTGTGTTATTTATTATCTGATTATAGTTATTATTATTATTATTATTATTATTATATTATTATTGTCTTATTAATTATTATTATTAGTATTACTTATTTATATTCATATATATTTATTATTATATTTTATTATTAGAGTTGCCGAGCCGTTTATTGCGTCATTATTGTAATGTGATTATTATTAACTAATATGAATGTTATTCCGTTCATGTATAACTTATAAGTATTTACAGTTGAGAATTCAATTCATATTATTATTATTATTATGTAGTATTATATATTATTTAATTATTATGAAGTTGCAGCGTCTATTGGCAGTTGCTGCTACGAGTTCTATTTTCCTTATTGGCTATTTTGTCTACTATTTAATACTACTACTGGCTACTCTACTACTTACAACTGATTATTATTCATTAATTCTAGATCGTTCAAACTCTATTATTATTATTATTATTATTATTATATTATTTACATTATTAATATTATATTATTTATTATTATATTATATTTTATTAGTAATTATTATTATATTATTATTATATCTTATATTATTAATTATTATCAGTATTTAGTATTGAATTATTATTATTATTAATTTATTGTATTATAATTATTATTACTTATTATTCATTTATTATATTATTATTTATTATTATTATTATTATTATTATTATATTTAGTATTATTATTATCTTCTTAATGTTAGTATTATTAGATTATTACTGCTACTACTACTATTCCTACTTGACTATACTAACTATATATATATTATATATTATTATTATATTCATTTATAATATATTATTATTATTATTATTATATATTATTATTATTATTAATTATTATATTATTATTAATATTATTATATTATTATTATACTTAACTTACTACAAACCACTTAACTACTACTACTACTATTAATGACCTAATAACTACTCTTACTATTATTTAATTATTATTATTTTCTAAGTCCTTAGTTTCTCTTTTTACTACTTACTATAACTACTACTATCTCTACTACTGAGCTATTATTAACTTATACTACTACTCATACTTTCAACAAGATTAATTCTTCTTACATACTCTTATATTATTATTATTATTATATTATTAGTATTTATTATTTATATAATTATTATTTATTCTATATTATTATTATTTTTATTATATTATTATTATTTAATTATTATTATTATTATTATTTATTATTAATTCCATTTATTATATTATTATATTATTATTATTGATTATTCTTTATTATTATCATATATTATTATTATTATAATTATTATTATTTAATTATTACTTACTACTATTACTATGTAGTAATGATTTTGATTATTATTAGATTATTTATTATTATGATTATATTATTATTATTAATTATTATTTTTATTATTATGATTAATTATTATTATTACTTAACTTACAAATTTATAATATTATATACTAAAATTATATACTATAATTATTATTATTATAATATTTAATTTTATTATTATATATTATATTATTATTATTATTATAATCACTACTTATATATACTACTCCACAAAATTATTAAATTCTATATCTACTACTAATACTATACTTTATACATTAACTAATACTAACTAATACTAATACTACTACTTATACTACTATATTATCACTACTACAATTATTATTATATATCTATCTTATTATTATCTATCTATATTATTATTCATTATTATATTATCTACTATTATTATATTATTATATTATTATTATTATTATTTATTATTTACTTATTATTATATTATTATTATTATTTTAATTATTATTACATATATTATTATTATTTATTATTATATTATTATTATTATTATTATTGATTATTATTCTTAGTTATAAATTTATTATTATTATTACTATTTTATATTATTATTATTATTATTATGTATTATTATTATGATCATATTAATCAGCCACTGTTGTGTTTACTGGTTCAGGCTGCGAGTGAGACGGAAAGCACAGACTCACTAATTATCAATAAGCAACTGTCGTGTAAGGAGTAAAGACGGATTGTGAGTGTCAGGTTTAGCAATGTGCGACAATTTGATACTGGGGACGCCAGGAACGATTAAATCCAACGTAGATTAATTCCTACATCCTTAATAATTTACAAAGATATTGTATATAGTCCTCACTGGACTGGAGCTTAACAACGATTATAGCTGCTCTCATGTATATATATTCGTAAATAAACTTGTGGGTTTTTCATCGTTTTCACAAGACTAGCTGACCTCGTTCCGTTTCTAATACCAAGAGGAGAACTTCACTTTAATTTATTACAATTCGATTGGTTTGAAGCATAACACTGGTGGCATGTATATATATACGTAATAT
>JABUQX010018775.1:0-22500 GCA_015478945.1 Trachelipus rathkii
AAAAGAGGGATGATTCCGATATATATACATTTCTGCTCGGCTTTCTCTCCTCCATACATTTCCTTTCTGCTATCCTTTTCTTGGTCTCACCCGATCGATTCAACATATACACTATTATCCGTTAGCAACGACTGTCATTCAGTCATTTCCATGCAAAACATCAAAGTAATTCATTTATTCTCCTTTCTTATACATATTTCACACCACACAACAATATAATACGTTCATCTTTTCTTTTTATAAATTTCTTTTCACAGGACTAAAGCCCTAAATATTGTCATCTGCAATTGATTAGAATCATATTCATTCCGACCAGTTCGATCAGAAATATCATTATAGTAACTATAGTAAATTGTATATTATAATAAAGAGTAATACAAATAAATACCTCATGATAGACATAGCACAACTCAGATTTGTCCTTACATCGGCTGGAATGACTTTAATTGCACCACATCTGCATTTCACAACTTTCCCTATACACTCTGTGCATATTCGTTTCCATTTTCCAACATATAATCCTAAATATTTATAACTCAGACACTCACCTCACTCTTATTTACGTTTACTTTTAAACCCTCCTTTTTTACGGTGCTTGGAGAATTCTCTACCAATTCTCAACTCTCTCAGATTCGCGGGGTGCACGCGAGAAGACCTCAGACTTATGCAGATAATAGGTGAAGTATCCGCTGCGACTCTTACATTTTCTAAGCACATTTCTGCACCCATCTTAATTTCTTTCAATAACCCCGAAATACAATTGAATAACTAGGATAACACATCTGCCTCTCCGCTATTAATATTAAACATATTTTGACACCATTTATTCTTATAACACGACTTTCCTACCGTATAACATACTTTAATTCCCCATGGCCTACCACAACACATATAATTCTACCTGTCATAGAGCATTTCCTATTAATCTATCATAAGCTGTTGGCAAATCATAAACTACATGCAATTCTTCTCTTCTCTCATTTTCTAAATCACTGTTTCAATGTAAAGATTTGATCACATCTTTACCCAAACGACGTTGCCTTCATAATCTCAGCTTAGCTCAATCGACGCACTCTTTTGACTAAAATACAGATATAATTATTCCCTAAACACTCAGTAGAAATAATTCCTATTATCCACAGTTGCCCCATTTTTCCCTTACTTTTATATAAGGGTGCTATTACTGTTCCTCAATAATAAATATTATATATATATATATATTATATAATATATATATATATATATATATATATATATTATATATATTATATATAATTATATATATATATTATATTAATATATATATATATATATATAATATATATATATGAACATAACTTTTTAACAAAAATTTTTATTTATGTTTATGAATAACAAAGATCAGTAAAAAAAATTACAGGGTATTAATAGCGCACTTAAACATACGTGTTATATAATTACAATAAATATTTCAAATTCATCGAGCTAAAGTCTAACATTAATACACAGACTAACTAGGGAAAATAACTAGGAAAAATATAGTGATATAATAATTAATTAAAATATTATAATAATAATAATAAATTTTAAATAACAGTAAATGCTAATAATGAATCAAAAGGTTCAGAATTATATGATACTCAAATTCGACACTTAAGCATTGAGTTTTGGTTCTGGTTGCATAAGAATCAAGAAAGCATAATAGTATTATGACAAGGATACAACATAAGTAGGAGACAATCTGCAGATATACTAACAATAGTTAATCGAAAAGTCTCCTTCATGAGTATATTATATATTAAACAAAATAAATCTACATAAATAAAAGATACTACAGACAGAGTAACAAGAACACAGCACAATCTAGCTCAGAAAAGAACTTAAACATTGATACGCGAAGATACACTTATACAGAAAAGATAGATCGGTATAATCAAGACAGTTGTCAAAATACTTAGGGAAGGATAGGATCATTTTAATATTAATTGGATCGCGAATTGACAAAGTTACACTTTACTGAGCCATAGGAGAAGGACAAGTAATATTCTAATATCAGGAATCTAAACATGCAATATATGTATATTATTAATATAAAATATCTGATTATTCACTGAACGTAGTATAATGCATAGCTTACAGCACTATACATAATCTAAAGAAAATACGCTTGGATATCAGGCTATCATAATAACAGAGTAACTAGTAAGACAGAAATAATAAAAGTGCATGAATATAATAAATAAATGAATAATCACAGTAAGATAAAAGAGAATATAAAATGAATAATATACTAATAGAACAGCCCAATTAATCAATAATAAAATAATTTGAATCATACATAACTACAATTACATTAGAGAGTACTCTAATAATAATTATATATAAATATAATAAAATATTAACTAGTAATAACAATAAATAAACATAAATGATTAATAATTAATATTAATAAAGTAATGATATACATAAATAGTAAATAATATATAATAAATATTAATATCAGTAACAATCTTAATATATTTACGTATTAAAAAAAAATTAAAAAAAAAATTGAAAACATCCTCAACATAATGTGCTCTAATATTTTCGGTTTTCTTTTCTCCACATTGTCTCACATCCAACATTTCTGAAAAAGAAAAATTCATTTTTTTAGATAAAATAAAAATTCATATCTGAACAGTGAATACGATGTTAGCATAAAAGACATAAGTTACACATCAAAGAAGAGACTGAAAATAAGAATATTAGAGAAAGCGTTAAATTGAATTATACAATACAAGCAAAAAAAAAAAAAATTATATATAATAATATTTAATTAAAATAAAAATTAATATATTATTATATATTATATCTATATAATATATATATATTAATAATTATATTATTATATATATATATATATTTATATATTATATATATATATATATATATATATTATATATATATATATATATTTTATTTTCCTTCATAATATTGTTTAATTTTATATATATATATATATATATATATATATATATATATATATATATATATATATATTATAAATATATATATATATTATATATATAAATATATATTATAAATATATTAATATATATATTATATATATTATATATAATATTTATTATATATTATATATATATATATATATATTATATACGGTATTTATTTATTTATTTATCCAGCTAAACTTTACATATAATAACAACAAATAAACTTTAACAGCACTTTTCACTTTTATAAATTTCATTTAAAGGGGAATTATATTTTACTGACCTAATCATATTAATTAGGCATGGTCTAAACCAGTGGTCACAAAATTTTCTTGGGTACTACCTAAAAATATATTTCCGTACGAATCTATTACATCTAGGCTTAAAAGTGAAAAAAAAATTAATTGCTCTTAAAATTGAATCATATGTGGGGGGTATAGGTCCGAATTATTGGAATAAAGCAGTAATGGTACTTATATAAGAGTAAGGAAGATAAGGAACTATAAAGGAATTAGTTTTTTTGAGTATTGTAGGAAAGATATAAGCTTGTATTTTGGTTGAAAAAGTGCGGAGTGATTGAGGAACTGATGAACAAGGTGCACTAAGAAGTGGTAGATTATGTGAAGATTAAATTTTCACATAAAAAGCAAATGAATGAGGAAATGAAAGGAAAAAAAATTGTTTCATGGACTTGCAATAGTCGTATGCTAGGAGTAGTAACAAAGCTATGTAGCAGACGTTAATGATATATGGTATTGATGGTAGGCTTCTGAATGGAATCACGAGTACGTATGTCGATAGAAAGCATTTGCAAGAATAAATGGCTTGGAAAGTGAATGGTTTGAAATTAATAGTGATGTAAGGCAGGGATATGGGGTCTCCATGGTTATTTATTTTGTATACAGATTTGGTGATAAAAGAATTAGAGATAGGGGTGTTAGGGAAAGGTGTTAGCATGATGGAGAATAAAAAGGATCAAAGGGTGACCTGCTTATTGTGTGCAGATAATTTGGTTTTATGTGGTGAATCTGAGGAGAGGTTGAGAGGATTGGTAGAGGGGTTTGGGAGTGTGTAAAAAAAAGAGAGGTTTGAAGTAAATGTAGTAAGAGTAAGGTGATGGTATTGGGAAGCGAAGAGAGTCACGGTGTGAATGTTTAGATGGTAAGGCAACGGAACATGTATAGAGTTTAAAGGTAGTTAGATATATGAATGGATGAAATGGGAATGGAATGATGCGAGTGTAGTGCGAAAGTTGTGAATGGTAAAGAAGGTGGTTGGTGCATTAAATCAATTGTGATGTAAAGGAAAGTCTTGAGTGCGATAGGGTTTTTCATGATTATATGTTGTTACTGTTGTTAATGTATAGTTTGTGAAAGCTTGATGGTGGTGTTGCTGGTTGGATAGAGATTGGAGGGTGGGTTAGATTAAGGTACAATGCGTTGTTGTTTGGTTGGATCGAATCTGATAGGGTGGTGAGTACGTGATGTGAGAAAAGAGGATTGGATTAATGAATAAGGAATGAACGCATTAGCGAGGGTTGTGTGATGTGAAGAAAAGTGTAATGAGAGATATAAAGCGAAAGTACATTGAAACAGGTTGAATCATGTGTAAAGATGGATGCTAATCGGCACCAAACGGTGTATAGCGGAAAATGTAATTGTTTCAACAACTGAGAGATCAAAATAAAGATAGACTACGGTACTGTTCAAAACTCGCTAAAACTAACAAAATGAGAATGGTAGGGCAAGAAGGGAGAAGTGATAAAAGAGTGAATGGCGGAGTGTTGTGAGGGGGTATGGTTTTGGGCTTTGCAGGGGACGACCACATGGACGACATACACAGATGAGATGTCGGAAATTTCCAGAATGCGACGGACGTTCCCACCTTAAGGTATAAAGGGGGTTTCTTTACTCGGTTTTGTTCTTCTACTGTTTTCCGGTGCATCGGTAAGCACCTCCCCCATCTGGGGATAAGAAAGGTAGAAGAAGGTTAAAGTTTATATATATGAAATATATAGATTTATATAAATAATATATATATATAGTATATAGGTATATATTATATATATATATAATATATATATATATATATATATAAGGGGTGAGGTATAGGTTTAAATATATATATATAGTATGATTACTTCTTGTATCTTTTATATATAATGGATATATGACTAGGACTTTAAGGATAAATACACCGCACGGGCAAAGGCCCTAGATCTAGGAGGGGATGTAAAAATTAAATATATAATATTATTATATATATATTAATTAATATATATTATATATATAATTATATATATAATTATAATATATATTATTATATATATATCATATATATAAGTATATTATATATATATAATATAATAATAATATAATATCAATATAGTTTATATAAATATTAATATTATATTATATATATTATATATATATAGAAGAAAGTGAGTAGAAAAAAAAAAAAAAAAGATGAATATATATATAGAGATAATTGCAGGTATAGATGAATTACTAGTGAAATGATAAGAGCGGAGGGAGATAGATAATAGATAGAATATAGGAGTTGTGTAATAAAGCTTATGGAGGTATAGTTCCAGGAGATTGAGGCGAGCGTATAGTACCCTTATATAAAGATAGAATAAAGGGAACTGTAGAAATTTAGGGATATAAGTTTATTGAGTGTTTGTAGGAAGGTTATGCTGTATTTGTTGAAGAGATAGATGATAGAGAGATATATATTGTGAAGAACAGGTGCGTTTAGGAGTGTTAGAGGATGGTGTGGATCAAATCTTTTCATTGAAACAATGATTGAGAAATGGGGAGAAGAAGAATAAATATATTTAGGGTTTTATGGATTTACAACAGGCGTATGATAGAGTTAATAGGGAAGCTTTATGGGAGGTATTAGTGAATAATATAGGTGGTTGGTAGATAGGTTCTGAGATGGAAATCAAAAGTATGTTTGAGATAGTGAGCGTTGTTAAGAATAAGATGGGTGTAGGTGGTGATTGTTTTAGGGAGTTAATGGCGGAGTGAGACAGGGTTGAGAGATATAATGTTCCTTGGTTTATTCAAATGTGTATATGGATGGGTTGAGTGAGAATTGAGGTGGGGATGGCAGGAAATGGTCTTGGAAATGGTGGAGAATGGAAGTGAGTGGTGCCCTACATATTGTATGCGGATGATTTGGTTTGGTGTGGGAGTCTGAGAGAGTTTGAGAGATTGGTGGGGAGATTTGGCAGGTAGGTTTAAAAGGTTTGAAAGTAAAACGGAGATAAGAGTAGAGATAGAGATAATATATAGGACAGTCCTAGTGTGAAGTTATGTTGATGTGAAGCAGTGGAGAAGTGTTGATTTATTTTGGTATGTGTTTGTGAGAAGGGAAGGATGATAGCAAGAACAAAAGATGATAGTAGGAATAGTTGTGAATAGGGAAGTGGCTTTGGTGGCAATTAATGTTGGTGAATGTAAGGGACTAAGTTTGAGTGCGCTGAGTTACATGAGGTATGATGATAAATGTGGTATTGTAGGTAAAGGAGACTATGGTCTGGAATAAGAAGTATAGATCTTAAATGTTCAATGTGTTAGATGGACAATCTTATGGGGCATGCTAGGTGCTGAAAAGAATATATAATGAGGAATACGTATTAGAGGTTTAGTGTGTGAAGAAGGGAAATGAGAGAATATGACAGTTATGGTGAAAAAAGATAGGTTTGATCTTGAAACGGATGCAAATGAACAAAGATCGCCAAAATCTGGTTAAGCGGAATAAAAAAGTGGTGTTGGGACCGCGGCTGGGAGATCGAAGAGAAAGTGGATTGAGCCGGTGAACGAATGTTCTGAAGGAGAGAAATGTGAATTTGGCGAGGCGAGAATAAAGGTGCAAATGATAGGAAGAGAATGGCGGGGTTTTTGTATGGGGGCATGGTTCTGGGCCGAGGGATGAACCCTTACATTGAAGATTTACCATAGTGGAGGGTCCGTCGCGGTCCAATGATGCTCTAGGGTGGATTTTCTGTGACGAGCCTTCACTAATTAATGGTACAGAGGGCAGTAAGGCTTGTGTTTCTTCGGTCTATTCTATCTGCTTTATTTTCCTGATGCTGTTAGCGCACCTTAATCCAACTTGGTGGCCAATAAGAGAGGGAAGTGTATATTTGAAGACAGAAATCTATTTACTATACTATACTAACTTCTATTTTTTTTTTTTTTTTATTTTTTTTTTCTTTTTCATCTGTTCTAGCGTGAGACATACTATCGCTTTTCTTTCTTTACTATTTTTAATTTTTGTTTTTTTTTTATATAATATACTTTTTTTTTTTCTTTGTGTGTTCTTTTTTTTTTTTTTTTTTTTTTCTTTGTTTTTTTTCTTTTTATTTGTTTTTTATTTATGTGATTATTTATTTTTATTTTTTTTTTTTTTTTTTATTTTTATATTTTTTTATTTTTCTTTTTTACTACACTACTCAGTAGGAATACTACCCTCATACTACTATAACTATATATACGTATATTAATATATAAAATTAATATTGAATTAAGGACCCACCCTATAATATATATACTCACCCTACCCCCTACTACATAACTACACCTATATACTATATCCCTACATATCTACTATAATACCTCACCCATAATAAACACCTACCCTACTCATCATATATACTAACATATAGATACACCATACTACTCACTACACCATCCCTATACCTACTTGCGCATTGAGCTCGCTGATGCGCGTTGAGCGTCGCTCTATAAGATTATATTTTAGTTTTTTACCTAATATAAATAATGGTGTTGGTTTCTAAGCTAATGATGAATAAAAAAGTATGTTATGAATAGTGAAGCGTGTGCTAGATACAATGGTGATACACCTCATGGTTGTTCGGTTTCGCGAAATTCATAGCGGATGTAGCACAGGGTTGTGTTAATGTTACCTGGTTTATCTTCCATGTGATATGACGAGAACTGAGGGTTATAGAAAGATCTCGAACAAAACCGGATGAAGAGATGGAGGAATGGTACAGTAAGAATGATGGAGCAATGGAACAGGAGTGGAAGGGTGCCTAACTATTTCTCGCAGGATGATTTGGCTCTAGCTGCTAGCGAATCTGAAGAGCCAGTTTGAGAGGATGGTAGACGACGATTTGGCAGGCGTAGTCAACCCCGGAGGCGGCTTTCTGAAAGTAAACCATAGATAACAGTACAGCCGTAAATGGTCGCTGAGTGAGAGACAGTCTCCAGTCCGGAGTATGCTGGATGATGAGACGCTTGAGGGAACTGTCTGAGTCTTATAATTTACGCGTAAATGTTGTCTGGATGAAGAAGCGGAACAGGATCAACTGCCAGAGTGCTAGTAGACAGTTGTGATCGGCAGGAAGATTGCTGTGCAACTTAAAATGTTGGTGAATGCTAGGGACCCTATTTGAAGTGCGCTTACGTCTTATAGAGAGGTCACTCGCGGTTGCGTCACACCTCGTGTTCCTGTGTTCGCTCGGTATGGAGATACTATGGTATGCGAATAAGAGTAATAACCGATTAAAGGTTAACATGTGTCTCAGGATGGACATTCTTAGGGGCCTCGTATACGCGCTTGAAACGATTAATCAAACCCGAGGCAATGAACGCTATTCAGACAGAGCTTGTGTGAGTAGTGCCAAGAAAGGGTAAATGAGAACGAATAAAGAAAGATATCGCTTGCGATGGTTTGGTCATCCCGTGAAAGGATGAATGATAGTCGGTACCCCCTTGGTTAAAGCGATTATGTTAGAGAGGTTTTGGGAAACGCGCTGGGAACGGAGCGAAGTGGATTGAGTGGTGACGATATGCTGAAGGAAGAGAAATGTGAGTTGGCAGAGGCGAGAATAAAAGTGCATGAGTAGGAGAATGGCTGGGTTTTTGTGAGGGGGTATGGTTGGGCCCACCTGGGCCAAGGGATAACCCTACCTGACGATTTTCCATAGTGAGGGTCCGTCGCGGTCCCATAAGCTCATCAGAGTGGATTTTCATAGTCTGCTGAGAGTTTCACTATAAGGTAAAGAGCGCCGCCCGGGACCCCGGTAACGCGCTGGATTCTTCCTTTTGTTTTGTCATATTTTTCTAACTACGCTTTTCTTTCGATGCATGACACCGCAACTTACCAACCGCAGTTTGGGGCGAAAGAGGAAGATAAAGAAGGAAAATAATATAATATTATATAATATATATATTATATATATTATATATATATATATATATATATATAATATATATATATATATTAATTAATATATGGGCGTAGGCAGGGTGGTGTCAGGGGGGGGCATAATTCCCCCTAATCTTGGCGAAAATAAAAATTTACGTAAACTTAATATGTTTGTTCAGACAGAAGTTTTTTAAGGGTTATTAGTAGAAAAACGAAAAAAATACATCAATCGATTGATAACAGTAGTATTGAATATTAATAACGTATTATAAACGTATTATATTATTTTTTTCTAAAGTTTTAATGTGTTTTCTTTTCATATTGGCATTAAAGTAACTAGCTTTTGTGATTTTATTAAGCTGGCTTACTCTGACATTATTCTCCGTAGAACTCTCAGTATGTGATAGCATTTGGGTGGCTGCAAACTGTTAAAATCAATCTGAAAGCGTACCCGTTGATTTCATGCTGCGAACCACACTCAAACAAATCAATATGCAAGAAATACAGAAATATTACAACGTCAATTTCTGAAGACACAAATTTTCGCCGAATACCAATCAGTTATTTTTAAGAGGTATAGACCTGCATGAGGGAATTTTTGAAGATCTGATTAAGGCTGCGAATAGAATGCGGTGATGTGGAATTGAAAGAACATATTCAACAGAAGAATCCCGTCTGGAAGTTTCCGATGATTCAAAATGAACTGATAGATTTGTGTGGAATTATCATAAAAATCATGATTGTCGCGGTTGCAAAATTTTTGTATTACTTCCCATAGGAGATGAAACTGCGGATTTGTTCAGGCACGTAATTTATCTATAGGATGAAGTTTTCGACTCTTAAAAAATGATGTCGAGAGAATTTCTGCGATTTGAAGTTCTTGAAGTTCTTGACATTGCCAGAAAGATTGATTTGGTTTTAGAAAAGGTTTGAAGCCGAGTCTATACGTTGGTCAGGAGTACGACAGCTGCGCAGTATTGGCAGGATAAAACATGGAGTTCAGAAGAAACTGCGGGAAAAATATTTAAAAATTATATTTTCACTGTGTAAGCATCGCTATTTGGTCATTATGACTAAACATATTCCGGAATTTGAAATATATTTGCACAATAAAAGACAATTTTTCAGAGATAAAACTACAAAGAAAATACAACAACCTTGCTAAGTTTGTGAACGTTTTGGACTCAAAATATATAGCAATGCTATTTTCCGATCAAGATAGATAAATTGTTGAGGCAACATAAACAGGAAAATACATGTTTTCTATTATTCTGTCGCAACAAAACAATGTTCATTATTAACCATCTTCGTAATGAACCAAATATTTTGCTTAGTTGAACCAGTGGTTAATTATTCAACAAAAATATTTACCTAAGCAGTAACTCTGATCATATCCAAGAATATGAAAGTTGTCAAAGACCTATGCAAAATGCTGAATCAAATAATTGCTGAATGCGCTCTTTATTCCGCCATGTTTTACTGGCTGAGTTTTAGTAGAATTGCACACCTAGAAAGTACATAATCTCAAAACATAAGAAATATCTGCTGGAAATTTGCTAATATTGGAAGCGTTTGTACTTGTGCCTATCTTTTTGACTCACTTTCATCCTCTTTAGAGACTAGATTTTCAGAAAAACGTGTCAGCATTTTATCTTTTTCTTTGCATACCGGTTTCTTATGTTTAGGTGCTCCCGTGCAGTTTGGTTGATTAGTAAATGTTTTTTCAGAAGTTTTATGATCTTAGATGTCATAATTCATAACGAAACTGACTTATGGTATATTGTGGCTAGATAAATGGATAGCTGTTGAAAGATTTGAACTTATGAAAGTATATTAAAGAAGAACCCATTTTTTTTCCTCTAAATCAAAGCTGTCCTATTAAATTGCAATGGTGCTATCGTGTTCAATCAGTACCATTGAAAGCTTTCAACACTCTGCGAAGAATAAAGACTTGCCTAAGAAATACATGAATGAAGACAGGCTTAATGGACTATGTTGGGATTAGTATTCATAAAAATTAGTAATGAAAAAAATGAAGAATTGGAAGCAAATTAATTGCGAAATCGCTTAAAATCTAAGGGTCTAATGCTATGTTTAGATTTAATATAGTTACACAGGACTCGGTACTCAGCAACACAATAAATAAATTACCTTACGTTTTCCTTTCAATGGGTATTTTTTTTTTATCACATCATGACAAAATTTTTTATTACAACTATTGTAGAATTTTATTTTATTTAAAGTTTTAAAAAAACATTTTTATCATTGATATAACATAAATAAACCTTGCGTACATACAACCAATAATATTATATATATAGGGGATGTGCGAATATTCGGTAAAGTATTTCGGATATTAGGCATATTGGCAAAATGCGATTTCGGTATTCGGCCTTTTTGCGACTATTCGGGCCGAATATTGAGCTTTATAACAAGAAATTACGTCAACATAAGGGAAAGTTAACTCAATTTTAAATTGAAATTTTAAAAACGGAATATCATACGCACATCTAGAAAATTTTGTAGCCAATATGGCGAAAATCTTGTCATTGTCAGATCCTATAAAGGGCCTTTGACATTATTTCAATATCTAAAAAATAGAATTTCATTTAGTGATACGGGATAATGACAACATGGTAGTGGTATAGGGAGAGTGCCATGGCTTGTGATCAATTCCCATAGTTTATTTTCACATACGTTTGCAACTATGCATTCACGATTCATTATTATCAGAAGTCTGTTAAGATATTTTATTTACTTGCAGAAGAAGCATATCCTCTCATTTTCACATTCAGCAACGGCAGCTGTAAAGCTTAAAAACTTTACAGATGCTGAATGTCTAACAGCATAAATTAATTCAAGACGTTTCTACATGTGGAAAGACTTTATGTGGATAATGATGTGTGTATAATGCGCTGTGGTTATTGTCGTGTGTGTATTTGGCAAAAGTCCCTATCCAATACGCGCCTGAATGCATCAGAAAATGTTGACTGATTTTCAGTGGCAAAATTATTCATTTATTGAGCATTTGACATCAACAAAACAGAATTAAGACGTGATTAACAGTCGCCCAAGGATCCCTTCCATTTTAGATAATCTATTTTTAAATTAAAGGCAATTAAAAGCAAAAGCTTCAGTGGATATTACACTCGTGAAGAGCTTAAGAAATCAGTAGAAAAAAGACTTTTCTAAGTTTCTATGTGATAGATCTTTGTGTGTAGCTACTTTCTAGATCTGCGATTCAAGCTAATTTTTCAACATCAATCAGATGAATCAGTAAAAAATATGGTGTTGAGGCGATGAAAGAAATGCGATGAAAATTAGCTCAGACTCTTTCTGCTGACGATGATTTATGTAGTGGGGAAAGAAGCTGGAGGTTCCATTTTCACTTCTTTAATGGATTGTTTTAAGAAATTGGCATCACAATCGTCATACAGAAAAGAAGTGAGAGGGAAAAAGAAAGTCCATTCTTCTGACGATGTGATTATTGTACTAAAGTAAAAGGTACATACGGAATTCATCAAGAATAAACATAACAAGTTTGCTATTTGGACCAGTGAAGACAAATGATCTTCCCTTCAATTGGTGAAAAACACTGGAAAGTTTTATGGATTTGAAAAAACTAGCAATAAGATACCTTTCAGCTCCACCGTCATTCGAAAATGAAGAATTTTATGAACAGGAGGAAATATTATGAAGCACAAGAAATAGGTTATCCCTGAAATGGAGAACTGCTAATGTTCTATCATTTTAACCTTTAATCTTAGAGTTATTCAAATGAAGTTTAGTTTTAATATCTTTAACTACGAAACTTTAAAATTTTCATTTATATTTTTAATTGCTGTGACTGGTTTGCTATAGGTAAGAAATAGTTATTACTTTTTGTTTTATTACTTTGTATATAAAACACGGTAAACATGACATTTCTTGGACGGGGTTTTGAAATTTATATTATTGATGTGCTGATTCCAAAAATGTAATCGGTTTTTGCATATCACATCGAATTTGTGAGATATTGTGTGTAACACAGATTTGTAAAATTTATGATTTTTATCTTTTTTCAAGAGGGTCTATCAAAATTATGTATATATATATTAATATTATATATTATATATATTATATATATATGTTATATTATAATATTATATAATATAATATATATATTTATATATATATTATATATATATATAATATATAATTTATATGAAGGGATAGAAACAAATGCAATGATTATGTCATGTCTTTGATAGAATATGTTAAACATATAATAAGACTATGAATAAAGAGTACTATGGACAAAATGAATTGGAATGTAATAGAGGATGGGTTTAAGTAATGTAAAATTACCTACGGATGGTAGTACTTTCTCTTCATAAGACGATAGAGCGTTGAATATCCTCATCAAGCTTCCACAATTAGTCGGCAATCATATTGATATCCCACTTGCCTGGTAAATTCCATGAACTTTAGATCTTGATGGAGCTTTCACCCTGCTCATCACTAACATCGCCTAGGTTACCGGAATTTTCTTAGGTAAGAATGTAAGATAGTCGCAATTTATACTCTTCTACATCATGAGAATGAAAAGTTGTCTAGTCATTCCGTACAAGTTTAGTGGTTCTCGGTTTCTGTTCCAGAATAATCTGTGCTACATTGAAAAAGAATTCCACGTCTTGCCTCTACAGCAGTCATTGTGATAGCAAGGCAGCAATCCGGAAAGTGTCCGTATTTGTGGGTCATCAAATATCCCAGCTTTTTTTCTTCTCGTCATTCAGACCAGGAAACGTTGAGCTTATATAGCGGAAGCATTCACCATCATGCCAGGGCTTCACAAATTGTTTATAAACAAGTTTATGTGTAGTGGAGGTAAGATGAATGTTTTCTCTTCTGTACAGATCTGTTCACGTACGATGTTTTTGCCACCTGCGTCAAAGGTTTCCTCGGTGGCCTTTCTTATTTTTGGTTCAGCTGAATCCTTTGCCTCCCGGATGTCCAATAGACAGAAGCAGGTAATTTTGTGAAACCTGCTTGCTGAGTGAGCAAAATGTTTACCATTTGAGGTCGACGCATATTTACCATCTATGTACCAGATATTGTAGCCTTCCAACTGTCTTGATTTTTGCATACTCTCTCTCATCCGTACCGAGTCCCCTACTGGAACCGAAGCATAGCCGTTGTGTAACAACACACAATTTAAACTGCTCTTGGAAGTGTCAATAAAAGTCGCACATACTCATCGTATGGAGTCCCATAGCGAGTAGTTGGCCTGCAACTTCACTGCAATACACAAGGTTACCATCTTGACTGGAAGAGCCTCCGAGCTCTGCTTCTCTGTTAGATAAAATGTTATCTAGTGCCATGGTCCGTAGTTACATTTTATGCTAACTCGAAGCCAAAGCTAGGACAACTTCGAAATAAACTCATTACAAGATGTTCAGTTACCTGGGTGAAATGAGTGACATCGAACTGTTTTAGATTGATGATAGACATCATCCAGGCAATTGGCATCCATACATGTAGACGAACTAAAGTTACATGCTTCCCGGATATCGACCGCAGTAAACTTGGTGCTACTGTAGATACTGCTACTGTAGGTATATGCGGAAGGTAACGTCTATACAGCTACGTAGTGCGCACATGAAATTTGTCATTCCTAGGGAATATGCAAAAATAGAGATCCAGGATGTGACGAAACGGTGTGATACAGCAATCGGAAGATATATAAGTGGAATCCGCACTCCGAATTACTATAGTATCTGTCTATACATAAAGTCCATCCAAAGAAAAATTTCAACTTTTCTGGTTGACCAGTGAATATCCTCTTTTTTTTTCCTAAGATGAGATGACGAAATTTTGAAATAAATATTCGGCCGAATAGCGAAGTGATTATGCCGAATATTCGGTATTCGGCCGAATACTTTTTGTCGATATTCGGTATTCGGCTTTTTCACTATTCGGAACATATTAACTTATTTATATTGTATAGTTTTAATATATATTTGTATATTATATTATATATATATATGTATAATAAATGATATATTTAGTATATATATATATATTATATATGGTATTATATTATATATATATTATATATATAGTATATATATATATAATATATATATATATATATATATATATATATTACTGCAACTTTGACGCCTCTATTATGTTTTAAAAAAATGTAATCATATATATATTATATATATATAATATATATATATTTTTATATAATATTATAGTATTTATATATATTATATATATATATATTTATATATATAATATTATATATATATGATATATATATTTATTATATATATAATTATTATTTAAGTTATATATTATATATATATGACCTTTTCAGTTTTACGACTCAGATGGAAAAATACTTTCACATAATAATTACAGTTCTTTCATAAGACTCGTGAATCCTCGGACTTGAGAATCAAAAATTTCATCACCTAGAATTTTAGTTTAAAATATATAATATATAATATATATATATTATATAAGTATTATATATATATATAATTATATATATATATATATAATATATTGTATATATTTATATATATATATAATATATATTTATTCTATATATATATATATATTATATATTATTATTATTAATTATATACTATATAATATATATATATATATATATATTCTTATTATATATTATAGTATTAGGGATGTGACCGATACAGAAAAGAGGGCCGATATCGATCCGATACGATACTCCTATTTTTTGAGTGTGCGATACCGAATGACCGATATTTAATTAATATAATAAATACACAGTAATAAGATAGAACATTTGTGCACTTCTAGGCAACTCAAGATTGCATTCCTGTACAACAATATTAGTCTTTATATTCATATTTGGTTTGTGCCAAGTATATTTATTTTATAATTGAAAAATAGTAACTTTAGGAAGTAATAATTGCAAATTTATATTAATAACTTTTTTTGTTTGTTTTTAAAATATTCCATTTCCATTTTTCAAGTAAGTATTAACAAAGTTAGTAGCTACTAGTTTTTGTTTTAACATGATTACAATTACAATGAGAATTCTTTAACTAGCTACAAAATAGAAATAAAAATAATGAAGAAGAGATCTCAATTATCGGGCGAAAGTTAAATAAAAAAACGTATTACCAACTGACATAATAAAATATCTTTAAGATAGATATCATTCAATACTCAAATCCAAAAATTCACAATTGTTGATTGCATAAAAATAGAGCCTTTCATCTAGTATTGGCGAGGAGACTGTTTACTTTTTGGGGTCGTTTACATATCTACCTACAACTAATAATACGCTCTCTTCGTGATGAAGGAGGTGCTGATAATTCTTTGGCTGCAAGCACTGATCTAATCGAAAACCTTTTGGCTCAGTTTCATGCCAACTGATAAAAGGATTCTCTTCTGTAGGCAGCATCCCCATGTTTTCGTAGAGCCATCCCTCTTAGCAGAATGCAATTTGAATTATTTTTGCTCTTTGATGACGTCTCGTCAGTTTTTACGATGAGGTTCCTTGTGTGATCTTTGAAGGTGAATGACATGTCAATGCAATTTCGGCCATGAATCAAAGTCTAACATATCAAAATCCTCATTTCAGTAGGTTTATTTGCTGAAAGCACGATCGTCTATATGTGTGTTGCCAACGGGTTTGCAGATAGTTGGCTTCCACTTCTCTGTTATTTTTTTTTTTTGTCAAGCGGGCAAGCTCCTCGGCTATTTAAATGCATTTTAGAAGTGGTTCACCGTCGGAGGTGCCATTCTTGTGGGGTTTTCAGCTAGCTTAAGGAATTCTTATTAGAACTTTATTTATTTATTTTTTTTACAGTTGTCACCGGCGCTCACGGGCAGAACCTATTCAAGGAGTGGGTGTTGAACGCTTCAAAAATCCATCTAACGCAAATTACGCAGTGAAGCACAGACGGTAGGCTTTTAAAGTGAGGGAATAATTGAGTTAGGGGAAACCAGTGATGGAAGAGAATTCCAGACAAAGGTGGCAAGAAAGAAAGAGACCGCAGGACAGTCTGGAGTTACTGGATCAAACACAAAACTCATGGTGCGACACAGCCCCTTGTTACGAGGGCGTGTAAAAGTGGTGGTAGCGGTGGATAGTTTCCCTGACTTGCTCTACAGTAATATAGAAAAGGGATAGCACCAAATCGCGCGCATATAACGGTAGTGAACTAGAAAAGTACAGGACAGTTTATTTTGGCTTTGGATCGACCTATCCAAAGTCCGGATGAAACCAGATGCCCACCCCACATATAATGAGAGAGTATGCATAAGGGGGATGAGAACTTGTATAGGTGAGCAACTGAGAAGAGGAAATAAGTCTCGCAGTCAGAACATCCAGTTTCTTTGAGGCCGCCTAGCAACCATTGTGATTGAGGTTTTCAAAACTTTTTTTTGTTTATGTTAAGGCAAGGATGTTTATATTTAAAAGAGAACGAGAGAACAGTCGAAAGAGATAGAAAAGTTAAGTTCTTAGATTGAAGAGATTTGTAGAAGTGAAGTTTTTTAAAAAGAATTTAATTTCACAAGTTGGAGACGAACAACCCTGAATTCTACTCAGATAAGGAATAGAAATCGAAAGATTAAGACGAGAGGCAATTCTAAAGTAAAAGAGGGAGCAGAATTATTATGAGTTGAAGAATGAAGGGTCATGTCAGTCATATCAGTGGATAGAGTTAGATGTGCAGGTGAGAGATCATTAATGATAAGCAGGAATAAAGTAGAGATAAAAAGAACCCTGAGGAAACAATATTGAAGAAAAAGAGAAGTCGCCTATAAACACAGCTACATTGAGCGATTTGAAAGAAGTAGACATAAGTAAGCAAAGAGAAAGAAGAAACCCAAAGGAGAGGAGCTTGGAGAGCAGTGACGCGTGCCAGTACCGGTCAAATAATTTGGATATGTCAAGCGCCACACCGCAAGTCTCCCCGTAGTTTGGCGGAAACATAAATTCTGTTAAATAGAAAGTATATCGCAGTAGATCTCGGAGTCACGAAGCCGTACTGTAATCAGAAGAAGGAAAGAGATTCAGGTGATCTAAGGAAGTGAAGCTGAGAAGGGTTAAAGATCTTAGAAAGAATAAAGTGAGAGCTATAGGGCGATAGTTGAAAGGATCAGAGCAGCATCATTTTTTCGGGATAGGTTGGACATATGCCGCGTTTCCACACTGAGGAAAAGTGTAGTATTGAGGCTAGAGAAATATAGTTGTAGGGGTGGGGATCAGCACGGAAGCAATTCTAAATGCGAGAGGAATGCATCCGGGCACCCGCTTTCCTAAGTTCATAGATTTAGGGCTCATGCAACTGATTCAAATGAAATGACAGATAAAGGCATAGGAAAGGAGGAGGAGAGGAGGAGGAAGAGGAATCAGAATCGTCCCCAGGGTTGAGTTTGAGGAAAATAGGAGGCCAAAGAGATGGTTGGCCTTTTAGTTGGGGTATTAACAACAGAATCATCCGAGCGAATAAGAGGGGCAAAAGATGATTTACAGATTGTTAGAGATGTTTTCAAGAGGCCAGAGAGATTGGTCAGTAGGAGAACCAAGGAGGTAGCGCATTTTTCGTTTAATGAAGTCCCTTTGCTCGTCGAGAGTAATCTGCAACGATTTTTTAGCTGGATGAAAATTGGAAGAGTAATGAGACGAAATTTTTTTCAAAACCGATAAGCATGGTTGCTCTGTGCCTATGGCCAGGGAAAGCAACTATGAACATGGACTTTTGAGAGAAAAGATTTAGTTGAAGAAAAGAAATGAACTGCTCATCCATTACAATTCAGTTCACTTTTTGGCAGATTGATGCGTCTTAAGAGTAAAGGCAGTCACTTCAATTATAGTTAGGGTAGAAGACGCAATGCCCGCCAATCGGCCCGATCAAAGTGGCAGAAAAACCGCATAGGATGGAGATGTTGGAGAGGAAGTATTAAAATTAAGTGGATGTAGGGTTGTGGTCGATTTAACCGGATAGGAAGGAAGGTGGTTGTTATTTATAGAGAGAAAGGATAGTGGAGGAAACATAGGTAAGTGTGTTCAAGAATCGGTTGGGCCGATCCGGAATGTGTGTAGGGTTTATTTACTCAGTTGCTCAGATCGTTGAGATACTGAATGATTGGCTCTTCAACTAAATAGTACGAGAGAATCCATAAATTATTTTGTGTACATTGAAACCCTAATAAGAGGCCTCAGTATTTGGATGAGAAGATATAACAGTCTCTTTGAGAAGTAGTAAGGTAATAAAAAAAGGCATGAAATCTGTTCTGTTAGGAGAATATTAGCAGAAAGCATAAGAATATAGTAGTAGAAAGGAAGAAAGATTTTAAGCAAGAAATCAGAAGTTGGAGATTCGAGATCTGAGACGTGTTATTTACGGAATGTTTATATTTTACATAGGCAATACTCCAACTTCAAACGAAATTATAAAATAAGTTTAGTTGGATATAATTAATACGAGTTGAGGATGATTCTTAGCATCTGGGTTCAACAAGAGCATAAATTAGGTTTAGAGTTAGAGAGGTAGTTTTCCATGGATGCAGAGTTAGAGTGCAAGCATTGAATGTTGGTAAAGTCAAAAGAAAGCACGCCTGTGCAAATCTGCTATCATACATGCACACGCAATCACAAAAAAAAAATAAGACAGAAACAAATAGCAAACAAGGGAATGGAGAAAACTTTTTCGTACGGCTAAAACTAATTTTAAAACGATAACCATTTACAGCAATATTACAATTGATATCAGACAGTTTAAAAACACTCAACGCACTCACCGTTTCTCACGAATAGCCAAAAAAAAATACTATTGTCAACTAAAAAGTAGATATTGTATTAAATTAAAATATGGGCTGTCCAAATAGGTTAATTTTACGCTAAAGACAGTTGGAGAAACTCTAAAAATCTAAGTTAAAAAGTAAATGAGGAAAAAAAAAACATTAATTGGTTACTACTATCTATAATCGAACTAGATTAATTGATTGAATCTAAAAAATGTGCACTAATTTTTCACGCAAAAGTAGAAGTATGGCTCATTTTTTAACGATACCGATACTCAAAATGGCCGATACTACCGAGAACGATACCGATACTATCGGTACATCCCTAATATATAATATATATATATAATATAATATATATATTATATATATTATATATATATATATATATATAATATATTTATATATATATATATATATATATTATATAATATATAATATATATAGTATTTTATTAAAAAAAACGTGTTTTTTTAAAAAAAAAAACATAGGGCAAATTTTTTTTTTTTTTTTTTTTTTTTTAATTACTTTTTTGTATATATGTAAGGTCTTTTTAGGGTATTAGATTAAATACAGTATTACTTAAAAATATATGTTCATTAGAAAACCTTTAGTTATAAATAAGTTTTATAGTGCTCTAGGGCATATAATGTATTACATTTCACATGATCTTGATGATTATTATTATTATTATATATATAGTATATATAATATATATATATATATTTATATATATATATTATATAATATTATATAGTATATATATTATTTATTTATAATATATATATATAATATATATATTCTCATTACCTTTTTCTCCCAAGACTGGTGGGAAGGTGCGTAAATGCTAAAAGAAAAGCAGTAGAAGAATATGCAAAAGTCAAAAGAAAGCCAGCCTGTTACGATTAATTAGTAGGCTCATGAGTCAGAAATCACCTATAGCTTCAAGGATGCGACGGGACTTACTATGGTAAATCATCAGTGTTAAGGGTTCATCTTGACCAGGTGGGCAAACTCATACCCACTCGCAACCCGCCTTCTCTCTATTATGCACCTTCTTTCGCTCTTGGCCAAACTGACATTTCTGTCCTCCACTTATTTTCTTCGATTCTCCAGCAGTCGGTTTCAAACACTCAGCACAATCATCCGTTAAAAAACCACTATCATTATCTTTCCACATGACCAAACATCTCAACTATTCATTATTCTTTGTTTTACCGTTTCTTCTTCCAACAACACAACTCTATATGTTCATTCCATTTTATAATTCTTCTCACACTAGCATGCCCTAAGATTGTACATTGGTGGGAATTAATATATAGTAACTACCATACTCCTTATATTTTATTATTATCTTAGACATATAAGATTAGTATGATTTTAATTCAAGTAGTATACAGAAAAAATGTATTGGATTAATATTAAATATACTGTGAGAATAGCACTTACCCCTGACTATACAGAGGTGTTATGTAATTATAAAACTTGTTTCCCTTTTACAATTCAAGATGGTGGAATTGGGCAGATGATGATAGACAGATCTAAAATAATAATAAAATATAGGCCAATTAAATTGCTAGTACTGACCAATGCTCCAAAGAAACAAGATTTATAGAACCCTTCCTACCGTTTAGTGGAAATGGTGATTCATCTACTTTACACAATCTTCCAAAGAAAAAGGAATAATTCGTCAGAAGTTGTAGCTCTGTATCTCAATATTATAGAAAATCTTCACAACATAAAAATCATCATAAGTGTATTTTTGTACTAACAATCATTCAATAGAAGTAGTGAATTAACTGAAACAAGAACAAGATCAAATATATATATATTTACAATATATATAAATCGGAATTCAAAATTACAATTATTCCATAAACTCCCATGAAATTTAAAATAATATTTTATTTTGTTATGCTTTAATCAAAATGTAGAACATCCTCAACATCCTCATTTTTAAAAAGAGGATGCGGATGTCAATTTTAGTTGCGGATGTTCGCAATATGCGGATGTCATGTTCTCACTAATATATTATATTATATATATATATATTATATGTATATATATATTTATATATATATTATATATATATATATTATATATATATATAATAATATATATAATATATAATAATATATAATAATATTATATATATATATATATATATAATATATTTTGAAATAAAGCTAAATAGTAATATGTCAAAAAGTAATAAATGAATTATTCTTTATTTTCAATTTTTTTTTTTTTTTGAAAGTTTCACTTCATATGCAATTTTGAAAGATTTTCAGCTTTTGGTATTTGAAAAAAATGAAAAATCTGCCTTGTTCCAAAATTAAATGCATTGGAGAGAAGTTTAAGAAGTGCCTCTGCCCGTGCTCCAGGCTCTTATGGCATATCAGCCATTTCACATTTTTTGGGATTCACACAACCCAATTGAAAGTATTGAATCAAGCTCTTGAAAGTTATCAGAGAACCACTTCCTGAGCTTGGTAAGATGCCCTATAATTGGATTCTTGATGTCAATAAAAAAAATTTTCACAATCTTCCA